>CAAKHD010008359.1:29387-48727 GCA_901007705.1 Fistularia tabacaria
TGAGTATACGGGGGCGGGGGGGCTTTGCTCCCCCCGGGATTTTTTTTTTTTTTTTTTTTTTTTTTTTTTTATAGAAACCCTTAACGGAAAGTAGGGGGGGGGGGACGAGAATAGTGAACAAAGTTTTATTTTTTTAATTTTCTCTTCCCCGTCGCTTCTTTTTGTTCTGAAATCACGACACGGGTTTTTAAATGCAACGCTGTCTGATATATGAGAAGAGCATGGCAGCCGAGACCAAGAACGGCGGGAGTTCAATGAACAACAACAACTGTAAAGACCACAGCCGGCGAAAGTTACTGGTCGGAGTGGATCTTTTCTGCTTGTTTTTAGGTAAGAGTCCGATTTCTGTCATTTCTATTCATAAACTGATGTAAGAACAAGGCTTGCGGAGAAACGTCCAGATATAGATAAGACCACTAACGACTGTGTTGCTGTCTAATTGACCCTACTCGCTACCTGTTCACTGTCATACCTGTTTATTTAATTGAATTTTTTTTTTTCCATTTATAGCACCTAACTCCTTTTGAAACTTACCTAAAAGTGTGTTTCTGACATTCTCTAATTGATATTTACATCACCTTGCCAAGTCTTCTTTTTCCGTTTCAGTTCATAATATTGTACAACTGAGACTTTTTTTTGTTTGTTTTAAACCGTCATGCTAACTGCCTTTCAAAAACTTTCTAAGTTAACCATTGAAAAAGAAGTCTGTTCAAGCAAAGAAAATCAACCTAATTTTATTGCCTAACTTACTAGCTAAACTAAATAAGAAATATATATATTTTGTTCTACCGACTCTTCTTTGTTACTAAAACAACACCTGTGTCCTGTTAGTGACAATAGCTTAAATATAGGCTACCTCTCATAGCTAATATCTGTGTTGGGCATAGATATTATAAACTATCCTGGTGTGAGTAATTACTCTGTTATATGTGTTTTTATTTGCTTCAGACAACTGTTCACATATTGTTAGTGTATTGTGTCTTTCTAAATGTATTTTTTGGTCTGCATGGTGTCAGAAAATGCTGGAATATGTCACTCAGTTTGTCCTAAAAAGCCCAAGATGACATCCTCAAATGCCTGACCCGGATGTTCTCAAACTTACTGTCATAGATGAGCAAAGAAACCAGAAAATACTCATGTTTGATCTGCTAATGCTTTTGTTTCATTAAGAATGATGAAAAACAATCAAAAGTTTACGTGATAGGTGGGCTATTTCATCTCAGAATTATCACTACTTGTTTTTTAATGGTCTTTTGTCATATTTAATTACTGTCACATTATATGTATATTTATGTATATGAATGATGTTTCATACTTTTGACTTTCATCCAGGCACCTATTAAATAATGTAACTAGTGGAACATCTTTTCCTCCTGCCAAAAAATGTGTTGTCAGAAGGGAAACCACTTAATATACTGGTGCAGGGGAATATATTTCTTTGGTCACTCACACCTGAACTGCACCTCCACTTTTAGTCCTTGTTATATTTTCCAGAATGTCTCAAATTCCTCTGCTAAAGGAATTTCTTTTGATCCCCACATCTGGTGTACTATAGATATATATATATACACCTTTTGTGGGTGTGGGGTAATTAAGGCAAGTAGTGAAAAGGTCAGACCTCCATCTCTGTTTTTGTGCATGTTCAACAGCTGCAAGCTCAGCGCTGAACATTTAACTTTATTTTGTTGTTGTTTTTTTTGTATTCATACATCTCATTCTTTAAGGTGAAGCCTCTTGTGTTGGATACACAGCTCATAATTTACATTCCTCTCAACATATCTGACATTATGATGTTTCAATATGTCATTTTAATCCATAAACGTGAAAGAGGGATTTTTCTCTAAAATCTAATACTGATTTCTTGGACGTTTCTTGCTATTTGCAAGATAATCCACATATTTACGTATTTATTGTTTTACTTTCAAGTGATTACTGCTTGTGTAGCTGGTACACTTTTATTGTTTGTTTTTTTAACCTTCAGATTATATCTGCAGTTTTAATTCAGTTAGTTTTGGCCCTGATTCGACTGGTTACCAATTTGATGCTCTGTGAGATGTCCGTTCAGGCTGTTCTGAAGCTGAAGTAGAACTTGCAATTGCACAGGGGACATCAGCTGCTCAGCTGTTGGTAAAACAATCCCTTGAAAGATGTACTCTATAAATTGTCTTATACTGAGATGCTGTGTTTAGTTGTAGTCTATTTTTTGTTGTCTGTGAGGGAGTTAAATCCCCTCATGATTTATGCTGTTATGTGTACCTTCCCACAGAGAAGCTTGTCAACAAACCAACAGTGTTTAGTCTGGTGAGAGATGTGGTTTAAAGGGTGCGACCACAAGAAGGAAATAGAAGGCCAGGACCAGTGATCATCAGCTGTCCATTCTCACACTCTGATTGCAGCTCTAGTATCACTGCACCCAAGGGGATATCTCTGCTGCTCTTTCATGCACGTGGAGCATCTCCAGTCACTGTTGATCCCTGCGTGCCGTCAGTACTGATAACTGAGGATTTCAGCACTTAACAGAGCTGAATCCTGACAGTAAACACTGATAAAAAGGGGAAGGTTGTTATTTAGTTTCGTGCTTGAGCACCTTTTAAGGTGATGTGATGGGGTGAAGTTTACAGTATGTTGAGCCTTTCTTGTTTTCCAGTTAGTCATCGTAAACTGTGTCTGTGTGGTTCTGCACGTGTCTCACAAAAGGTTTAGGGTGCTTAATTGGTCTACTAAATTTTCCACGTTTGTGAGTACAGGATAAATAATCTAAAGGAACTTTTGCTTCTTTTTTGACATAAAAAGTTGGTACGCACAAATGATAGATAATGCTGATAATTACTGCTTGATGGTATTGAAGTCTTTTTTTTATTCTGTTTAACCTCGAGGTCAGAAATCAGACAACTCAGTCTGCCTCCATGTGAAACAAACACTGTCCAGTTAGACAGCCATCATTTGAGCTCTTCAAGTTGACTGAAGTGATTTAGCAGCTATATATATGTACCTAAAGTTATTTGTGATGGCAGTTAAAAAGAGTATCCTGTTTTTGCTTTTTAAAATGTTCAGATTTGTTATCTTACTGGATGTTTTTTTTTTATTATTATTATTATTTTTTTATTAGTTGTATCTTCAAAAGTTGCTAAATTTTGCCTCTCTCTATATATACAGGACATATGGTAGTGTATCAACTTCTTGGCAAATAAATAGTTGGCAGTAGCGCTGGGTAATATCTGTTTTAATGTCTATATTGACTAACTGTTCATTTTCTTGTGAAATCTATAATTGCCCCACTTAATTTTACTGTCTGTATTCAAACAAGAACTGTTGTCTTGGGGATATATATATTTTATCATATTTCTATTTTTCAACATTCAAATTTAGCTATTTTAAGATTTTTTTTATTTTCTTTTGATACCACAGCAACTTGTCATCTGAGAAACATCAGCAAGACGTTATCCGAACCTATAAATCAGCACAACGCTTAGAAATTTCTTAACAGAGAATTAGTAAACACTGACAACAAAATCAGCAGTTAGATATTGGAAAAGATTCCCAGACATTCTGGGTCTTATTTCTTGTGTTTAAATGCTGGTGAAATGTTTCTTGACACATTTCTTTTTCTCACAAAGCCCAACCCAGGTCTGCAGGGTAATTCTGTATTTCTGTTGTTTTTGTTTTGGATTGGTTATGGAAAATGCGATGATCACTGTCAAAAACTATTATACTCTGTTGACATAATAGTTTTCTCTCTTAAGGCATATACATCCTGGATGGAGAAACAAAGTCCAGAGATGTGTAAAGTCAAAAACAATTCAATGCAAATAAAGTAGACCTTCCAGTGGTGCTATGTTTTGCAGAGTACAGGACAGACTGGGAGCAAGTTGTGAGTAAAAACAACTGCATCTGTGTATATACCACAACTCCCTCAGACGTGTGTACATTTCTTCGCCAGACAGTGAGAGATCCTTGCAAGTGGAAAAATGTGCGTCTGTTTATTTTAATAGTTATACTTGGTGTTTTGGCAGATACCTCCAAAATATGGCGTGGATTTAATCCAACTCGAGGGCGGTTTTTCGTGTATTCTAGTAGTTTCCACGAACTGTGGGGGCATGGAACAGGCCCAACAGAACTGCATCAGACACTAGCTCTTAATTAGGAATTTTCCGACTGATCTCGATGAGGTACAGACTCTGAAGTAGGCATCATGTTGGCTCAGTTCAATTTGGGTCCCGAGGTGATTGTTAAGCCCCAGGGCAAATTTGACCGGGACACACCTGATGTTTACATAAGCAACTGAGATCCTTCAAATATTTTGTTTGTTTCTGTTTGGTCTTCAGATTGGTGTTGAGCTAGTGCAAAAGACATACCCACGCTCACTGACTGATGTTGTCGTTGGCTCGATGAGGACACTCACTCCCTCTCATTCACCCCCGCTAGCTGTTAAGAGCAGGAAGGGAAGAAGGCAGGAGGGGAAAATCCCAAGCTGCTTCAGAGTCAATGCTGATGCTGCACTGTTTAGACGGATGGAACGGGTTTGAGGACTAAGTGAAGGCAGCCAACATAGGGGAGGAAAAAAAAAAAACCCAGATGAACGTCTGGAAAACTGGACCTGACAGTGTCTCGCTGCGGTCATGTTTGAAGCACTTGACCCTACGCAGCTTCCTTAAAGGCTTTGGACAGCTACACTTTATTCCATCAAGTTGTTTGCCACCTCCCTGTCCCACTCTCTCAGACTCTGCTGTTCCATCTCTGGATTTGTGGTTTGTATTGGGCCTTTTAACGTGGTTACAGGGGTCAGGACACTGGGGTTAAAAGCATCCGTCCCTTTCAACCCCCTTTTTATTCCAAGCGATTTCTATCGATAGTTTGGGCAGCCCATAAGACCCCTGTCTGGTAATGTCTGTGTGGTTGCGTTCATGGCCAGGCAAAGCAAACTGAGCATTCAGATGTTCATGATTTAGTACAGTTTAAATACTGTATATTTTTACAGTCACAGAACTTGAAAACTCACCAGACCTGCTTCGGCGCCGATCGTAGCTCCGCCCTAATATTTGTGTGAAGAAGGAGAACAAAAACATTAATAACATGAGTCTTGCTGAGCATGGAGGGCAGGCCAATGTTCTGAAGTTCCCATCATGCAGTAGAGCTCCCGCTGTAACCTGAGCTCAACCCAGCTGGACCTTCAAAGGCCAGTCAGCTGTGTGTGGATGTTTGGGGCTCAGAAACTGAAGCGTGTGTTTACATTTGGTCGAAGAAATCATGCCCCCTCCTCACCCCGCAGCCGTCAGCAGCTCTTAGTGCTGACCTCTGCACCCCACCGTCTCAGACAGAGAGGAAGAGAGCGTGTGAGCAAGAGCACGCTGATATTTGTTATTCTATGTATCGGCAGATAGCTGAATTATTCAAAGAGTGACTTGAAAGCCTTAGCATCAGTTAAATACTGCTTTGAAGTGATTCTGAAAGTGTTTGCCAAATTCTGTCTGCCGGCTATTTGAGGCCTCTCCTGGGCACAAAGTCCTCACTCCAATTTCAAAGTCCTCCGTTTGGTAAAAGGGGAAAATGAGCTGTTCTTTTTGGCTTGCATTTGAGTTAACACCCACTCTGTGTTTGTTGTCACGAGATAAATAAGATCTTTTTGCCACTTAAAATGGCAAAAGACACTAAACTGATCAGACGCAGACACCCCCCCCAGGCATCGTAGTGGTGCTTTTTAAGTGCAGTTGAAAGCCTCTGCGGCAAAGCAAGGAAGACTCCGATATTGTCGAGGTTTTTTTTTTTCCCTTGTCACTTAGAAGCTATGGTTTTGCTGAAGAACATGACACATTCAACCCTTTTAGCTCACTTTGTTTGAGATAGCTGTACGGATGAGGAGCACAAAGAAAACACGTCTTTGATTTTTGGCATTTATTTCAACTTATTGTATTTTATTGGTTTTGCTCATTTTCTTTTTGGGACGCGTAAATGTCAGTTCATAAAAAAGCATCTGATCCATAAATCAAAGACGTATCTGTCATGAGACTTTGATCTGTTTTGTACAACTGTATAACAATTTTTTTTGGAGATTGTTTTGGTTTGTCACTGATGTTTGCTGTCCAATGTGCTGTCTGTCCAACCATCCAGTGTTTCTTGTTGCCGTTTTTTTGCACAAATCACCATTTCCGCCTTACCAGAGAGGATTCTTCTGCAATGACAACAGCATCAGCGTTCCCTATAAGAGCAGCACAGTGTCCACCACTGTGCTCACAGCAGTGGGAGTCACTGTGCCCGTGGTCTCAGTAAGTTCTGTTGTGGTGCAGCAAGAAAACAGCAAAGCAAGCACTGGGACACTCAGTACATCTTAAAGTTGGTTCATCTCGCTAAAAAAAAGGACTTCTGCTCACTGCCTTCACATGATGCACCTCATTAACTGTAAATTATGTATAATATACATCATTGCCAACCATTTTCCAAAGCGTAATATCAAAAACCTCCAGACTGATTTCCAACCCGGTAGGCAGTCATTGCTCACAATTTATCTAATTTCCTTACCAGATGGGATTAAGGAATATATCAAATAAAAGACCAAAGACTTCCTGACCTTGAAGGCTCTTAAACAGAAGCCTTTTCTTTCTTAACTCTCTGTAAGTCTAAAAGCTTGGTCAGATGAAAATTCTGATTCAAATTTAGTCTTCAAAAATGATTGAAAATTAGACAGTGATATTGCTAGCTACATTATTAAAGTAAAAAAATCGACAAAAATGTCCAGCGACCGAAACCCCCCAAAAAATGTCAAAGAAAGTACCAACATATCTGCCAGAAGAGATTTCTTGAAAATTTACAAGAAATTGTCCAGAAATAAGCCAGAGGTATGAAAAATATTTTCTCACGTTCAAATTTAATGTTTCTTTAAATAAGATTTGTGAATAACAAACCGCTTAGCCCTGTGAGAGATGAACAAAGCCAGCTTTTAGGAAGCTGTAGTCTGTTCATTTGCCATTTTATCCTCCAAATGACTCGAAACACTCCCTGGAAAGTAATGTTTGCTTGAAAACAAGAAAAACAGTCTGAACATGCATTCAAACGCTTGGAAAAATGGCAAGCAACATGGTAAGGCATACACGATTAGAAATTAATAGGCTAACATGAAAAACAACAGGTTTAGTCTTAGTATGCCTAAGACGTGCACGAGAGCCACACTAATTCATAATTGGCCTCAGCTGACAGCCACAAAATGAACTGAGCCAGTCCCAGATGTTTCCTTGTTGGCTCTTGCTTGTACCTATGACCTCTGTAATGTGCATATCATTAACTCCACGCCTTCATCTTTCTCCCTCACCCACCCCCACCCCTTTTCCTTCTCTGCAACACTCACTGCCTCGTCTCACTAGCTGGCCTGCCTTTCTTGGTCATTGAGACCAGCGCTGTTCAGCCTTACCGTAGAGGGTTTTACTGCGACGATGAGTCCATCAAGTATCCAGCCAAAAATGGAGACACCATTAGCGATGGTGTGCTTAGCGCGGCTGGCATTCTTATCACCATCCTGTCTGTAAGTCACCTCACTCACTAATGTCATCACAGCCGCTTCTTTCAGCAGCCTTCACCACTACTAGCAGCACCCACCTCCACCTGCTGCATTCCAGCCTATTGCTGAGAAAGCCATTTGTATGGAATAAGACCCTTTTAGCGATAAATAAACTGCACAGATTTCTCTTCCAAGACCGCCCGCTCATATTCTAAGTGGACTGACTGCAGGGAAAGATAGGTACTGACTCCATCAGAAGACTTTATCTGACAGGCTCCTCAGTGTTGTGTAAACTGATATTATCTACCTGTGTAATCAGCCCTTGTGTTTAGCTTCAGCATATTCAAGATAACAACCCATCAACAACATGGCTGTAAGGTTTTCTCTTAAGGGCCTGAGATGACTCGGTTGATTAAGGCACTTGAACAAGTATGGTGTTGAGTTGCTTGCTGCCATCACCTGGGAGAAAACACTGCTGATACGTTGGTAATCTACAGAGCAATTATCACCCTCTGCCCTCTTTTTTAATTAAAATCTTTTCTTTCCATTCACCAGATGTTACAGCTTAATGCAACATCCAGCCTTATTACTTTTTCCCTCTATGTTTGTCAGATGCTTTGATTTCTGGAATTGCATCTGAGATCACCGCCTTTCACTTCATTGATTCTTTCTCAGATATCTGCAATGAAGAGCATTATTTCACCCTTTTTTTCTTTTAGTGGGTATCCAAAGAAATAATCCAGCTTTTGCCTGATAGCTCACTATATACTTCAACTTAAGAAAGCCATCAAGGTGGAGGCCTGGAGGAAATTTGTGTGGTTGACCTTGTCGTACAGCTGATTTTAACTATCAGGAGTCAGGAGTTAGATTCACATCTGATAAACTAATAATGGAAGCACTTGCAGTTCTCTAGCAGTGAACACAAACATTGCGACATCATTAGAAAGGAGCCCATTTAGAGTTTTAATTTGTTTATCTAAACTTTATCTAATTTGTAAAAAGGCCAAAAGGAAACTAGTTTAAAAGTATCTTTTAAAACCATTTTGGATTCGTCTCGACTTTTGCCTGTCTCAAAATATGTCTCAAATAGCGCATCGATACCTGCTTCAAAGTTAACTATTCCATTAGATACGTGTTGAACCTCTAAACTTAGTGATAACACCCCAGGAGCGACTAGCTGATCAAACAATGTAAAAATTTAAAACCTCTAAATGACCCAATCTTCCTCCATTTGCCCAAGAGTTATAGAAGAGAATACAGAGTATAGGGTTAAATGGAGGAAGAGGATTGGCTGTGGAGGCCCCTGAAGGGAGCAGCCGAAAGTACAAGACGTTTTAAGAGAAACGTAGCAACAAATAATGCAGTGAATAGCCACTCAAATTACCAGGAAAAAAAAGTCGAAATCACTAGTGTGGCAGTTGTTTCATTTGAATTAATAGTTGTATTAAATCAAATTCAAATATTTTACTCCTGCACATTAGCTACCACTTAAAGGTCAGTTTTATGAAATAAAAAAAAAAAACAACAGATTATTGCCCCCAGCCAGCACATTTGTCATTTTTCTGGGATAAATTATTTGGATTATGGTTTTTAGCACCGAGACTGTGTGGGCTGTTGTCACCTGGCAAACATACACTGTAGTAGGCTGCAGGAAGAGCCAGTGGTGAGAGCAGACTACTATATGGGACTGGGGCCATAGGGGTTTTCATGGTGAGAGCGAGTTCTGGCCCTGTATAATTATGGTTGACGCAATGGTTGTTCAGTTAAATACTGCAATTCGTGGGGTGGAATTGTGGTGAATACCCAAAACAAGAAGACTTTGCCAGACATCTTATTTTCCCCTGGCGAAATCGTGACTTTACAATCCATCTCTCACCAAGTGTACTCTGGCCAAGCTTTGTGTTCTGTGAACCAGAACACACCAACACTAAGTCATTTGTTGCTTCATTTCCCACTGCATAGAGAAGAGGCCACAAGAGGCCACATCCTTTATAATTTATGCAGATGTTTTAGAGAAGAAAGAAAAACACCAAGCTGTCGCTTCAGAAGTATGAGACCATTGACATAAGCCACAAAGCAGCATCTTGCCCCAGTGATTATCTTCGAGGTTTTCGAGTAACAGCTACGCATCCGATTATGCCAATTCATTTATTCATTCATAGCGTTAAATCTTTCACACAAGGCAAACCAGATGTGTTTTCTTCCGTCCCTCTTTCCCATGAAAGCAGCTGGGCCGTATCGAGCGGGCTCTAAAGGTCTGGATGGTGGAAACAAACCACTCTATCAGCTTGTTAAATCTCCTTTCGGGCTATCCCTCGGCAGAGAGTGTTTCCCAGAATGAGACTTATATCTGCCCCCCTCGCAAGAATGTCTGATGAAACCGAGATACTAACATGAAAACAGCCAGACATCCCGAGTGAAATCGGAGCCGGTTCAGAGAGACAGCCGGCGCGGTGAAAAACAAACGTGCCCCCGACGTATGCCTGGTGGAGTCTGGCCACGAAAATCAGATACGTTGCCTAGCTCAGCATTTCTACTGATTAAAACCAGCAGAGCCTCCCCTTCTCCCCACCGCAGCTTCCCTTCTCCCACTCCCTCCTCATTTCTTCTCTCACCTTCCTTTCTATCCCTCCTCACAAGTTTCTTGTCAGTTTTACTCCTTATCTCTCTCTCTCTCTATGTCTCTCTCTCTTTCTCTCGTTCATCTCAGTCAGCCTTCCATCAATTCTTTTCCCAACAACCTCCCCCTCGAAGTCATTATTGAGCTGCTGGAAGATAGCAGTAGACAAGGGGGCTGGGAGAGCATTTCTGAGATCCAACAGCTGGTGTGAGTTAGAGCTATCCGCCTCCCTTGAAGTGCGCGTAACACGTCCATCGTCGGTTTTTAGACTGTGGTTTATTTACACACTTACAAAAAACTATACATGTCAGACAGTTTGCTTCACCTCCCACGTTGCTCCAGTGTTTTCTCCCAGATGTAGAATGGCTCAGGTAAACATATACAACCATAAAGTAGTAGCCCTTTTAAAACCACTTCAGCTGAAATCACTGCCACCTCTTTTAGTTTTCACAATAACATCTTGACCCTGAAAAATGTTATTTCAGACATATATCACTATTATGCTCCACTGTGAGCCTTTGAGTCCTCCACAGCCCGCGGTTCCACGTGTCCACCCTCACAGTTTTGTTTATGCCCGGCACACTTCAAATAAGCCTTCAAAAGAAGGCGGAACATGTTGTGAACATCTTGAAACACAGAGTGCTTCAGATTTATGTCAGGAAACGACCAAGGGACACTCCGTTTCCAACATCTTAACGACTTGTTGAAAAATGTTGTCGGAAGATAAAATAAAAAAAGGTGAATAGGCATTTCATGCTGTCAAACAGTGATATGGATGTTGAGATTATTAGCATACTTTCAGTTGTGTACTAAATTTAGCGTCTGAGCATTCCGGTACTCACATAGCATCAGAGCCTATTCTATTTTCATTCAGCATTTTTGGAGCAGACAATAATACAGATATTTATTTGTACAAAATGTTATAATTGACACATCAGCTGATAGTATATTTTTATGTTTAGTAAGTATTATCAAAATATATTGACAGTGTCAATTCAGTAGCTCATGCAAAATGTCTCTGTTAGTGTTTTTCTGGGCATTCAGTCATGTCTGACTTCATTAATTTGTGGGTAGTCTCTTAATGTTGTCAGGACACTCTTAGGAATATCAATAAGGCCAGGTTATCATATTGTTAATACATCAGCAAATTGATCTTGAACGTTCTTGGCCAACTTACGCCTCGATAACGCTATCTGTTAAAGGCCAGTATCGGCTTATAAAATTGGCTGATGTTTGTAGCACTCAGGCTCTAGATAACTAGATTTCAGAGTTGACCTCGCATGCCTTCCATGAAAGAGTGACAGTGCCGTGTTTAGATATAAACATGATATGGACACTGGGACTGTGTCGCACATCATGTTGCTAACATTTTCACTCATTCTGTCCCTTTCAGATCATCATTGGTGAAAGCTACAGGATCTACTTCCTAAATGAAGGATCCAAGTCTTTTGTAGGGAATCCTTACATTTCGGCCTTCTACAAGCAAGTGGGCGTGTTCGTCTTTGGCTGTGCCATCAGTCAATCATTCACTGACATTGCTAAAGTGTCCGTGGGGCGCATGCGGCCCCATTTCCTCGATGTTTGCAAACCGGACTTCACCACTATCAACTGCTCCTTGGGCTACATTACTGACTACCAGTGTCAGGGGCCAGAGAGCAAAGTTCAGGAGGCAAGGTAAAATGCGGGAGCCTATTTCTTTGTCAGTTCAAGTATCTCTGTAGGCGTAGAACTTTTAATAAGCCATCAGTGAGGCTTTGACGTCTCAAATCTAGCTTTTGAATGTTCTGGATCTCACAATCCAGTTCAAGGACCATTCAAAGTTTTCAAAAACATAACTCACTTGATTTGAGCTGCAGTTCATGTCACTGTAAAAATGTAGTAATATTTGTTTATTGTACTAAAAATGAGTGTTGATGTCTGTTTATTTTAACCTGTGGTACGATTGTCCTCTTTAATTCAGAAAGTCCTTTTTCTCTGGACATGCTTCCTTCTCCATGTACACCATGCTATACCTGGTGGTAAGCTACTTTATTTTCTTTAATTCATGAATACACATACTGTCCTGAATTATTACTCACTATAGCGACCTATCGATCTTTTGTGCAGTTCTACCTGCAGTCTCGTTTTACTTGGCATGGAGCCCGTCTGCTTCGCCCCTTGACCCAGTTCACCCTCATCATGATGTCTTTCTACACGGGCTTGTCTCGTGTCTCTGATCACAAGCATCACCCCACTGATGTCCTGGCAGGTTTTATTCAGGGAGCCCTGGTGGCCTATTGCATAGTAAGTATACTCAATATTAAGAATTCAAATGTCCCCTAACAGCTCTTAAGGTGGCGATATTAAATGCAATGAATAGCTACCCTTCATTTGTCATTATGTTCTGTCCCATCAATGTTACACAAGGGGGAATGATTGATAGTTTAACTTTTTTTTTTTTTCTATTTCTAAAAGTAGATTTTAGAACTGGGGGACTGAGAAAATCAGACATCGTAATGTGTTTCCACTGCATGAATTCTGGACATTCACCAGGTTACAATAGAAAAGAGTCTGCAAGTAACCTGACCTGTTCCTCAATAGATGCAGAGATTCTTCAGTCAAAATGGGAAGGAGAAAATATGAGACTTGAATAATGTCTAGACCGGGGAAATAATTTTAACCTTTAAATCTTGTCTGGAATGCTTTTCTGCGTAATGTTTTATTTTCAGATATTTGTGCTGCATTTGTGTTTCAATTGTAGACATGAACGAACCTCAAAGCATGCTGTTTTTTTAATTTACTAAGGGTATTACTTGGGATTTTTTTTGTATTTGTAGCTATTTTTTTATTTTTATTTTTTTCAGATTTTCGAATCCAGGAAGTGTTTTCATCTAATGTCACGTCTTTAAAATCACAAGACTGATATATATCTCCAACTTTTTGCAGAGCATATAGGTTCAACAGTCAAGGAGCTAGATTTAAAGGTCTCTGTCAGACGTAGCGCTTTCTGCAAAATGTACCAATAGTTGTCTTCTGAATCAAATACACAGTATTTGTTGCCTAGCTGACAATTCACAACACTGCTCTGAATTTATTCAATCTCCTCTACAGGTCTTCTTTGTATCAGACTTGTTCAAGCCCAGATGCAGACGTTCCACCTTATCGCCAACCCCGGTTAAAAAGGAACTTGTTCCTCCGGCAGATATCCGAGAGAGGAGCAATCACCTGATCATGGCATAGAGAGGACTGCAAACTAGACTGCACATAACCCTGACCTGTGCCATCTAAAATCACTACTTCAGTCACTGGCTAAGACTGGATCAGATAAACTCAGACAAACAGGATGACTCAGACAAACATGGCCTGTTAAACATCTCATCGGACAAGGAAGGGGCTATGGGAAACGCTTCGGCTTCTGTTGCATTCCCACAAGAAATTTGCAATTTCCAGCTTTCTCTTTGGTTCTCATTGGACATTCCAGTGAAGAAGAGAGAGGATAAATCATCCTCCTTATTTCTGGGGATCATTTTCTTTCCTCTGAGAGATCTACCTTGAAGGCTGCCCCTTTGTCAAGCCGAAAAGTCTGACATCATACACTGACAAATGGCAGCTGCATCCAGCCTGGGAGCAACATTCCTGCCACTCATTCACTGTGTGACTGATACAAAAGAAATGAACAAAAAGACAAAAAACAACAAATTCCTCAATATCTGGAAGGATGTTTTTTGTAGGTTTATTTCAAACTTGTGTATTGTATTGTATTGTATTCTGTGATTTCCATAGCACTATTTTAGCTAAGCTCAGTACTGTTCATCACCACTTGAATGACCCGAAGTGAAGCTTTTGTAAAGCTTTGTAAAGCCTTTTACGATGTCCATACCGACGTGGTCCTTAGAAGGTGCACGTGAGTTACAGTTGGAGGAAAGAAAAATGAGGGCATATGCGTTGGATGTGGGCCTCCTTCTGCTGGCTGGGACGAGCCCCCACTGAGCCATTTAATGAAATGACTGTCTGTTATATGTACCAGACAGGCGCTCACAAGTGTTAGTGCAGAATGTGTGCGTGATGGGTGTGTCCCCCTGCGTGTGTATGTGTGTATGTGTGTGTGGGTGGGTGAGTGTGCGGACTTCACTGTGAGCGCGCCAGTTAATGTCTTGTCTATATATTTTTCGGTGTTTATAGCCTACATGTGTGCCTCTCGCTCCAGCCAGAGGAGGGACACCTGTTCCAACAGACACACGTAACTCGAGATGGAACACTGTGGAAAACAAGCATCACATGCAATAAATGTACTTTACTGTTACTAATCCCAGTGATGATTCACATCACCGAGAAATCCTGTGATATACTGCATTTCACACAGGCTTTTATATACTTTTCAGCAAGACAGGGATTCTCCTGAGCGGTCGACGTTCCTGTTGCCGTAGCTTTTCAGTACCAAAGCACAGTGTAACAAAAGTGGTGTAAAAATAGAATTTATGGCACATTTTAAATCCGACTGCAGCAACTCCTCACAACAACTTGTGCGGTGATTGTTTGGCAACAACAAACAGCATATCATAGGAGGAAAATTCTATTTACATTGGATTGTGACGGTGGTAATGGGACAAACATTGCTGCATGGTGTTCTGGTTATTAATGATGTTATATTGAATTTTTAAAACCACTGAGCATTATTTCAATTGGGCTTGGGCAATATATCGATATAGATCACATTTTGCCCTTTCTGAGTACCCTTTTTGTGTGTTTTATTTTCTATTATCAGAACTATTATCCACAATTAGAATTTGTGTTTTTTAAAAGATCATTCAGTGTTTGAAATGCCAGAGGAACAGTACATTAACATCGATATAAATGCTGCGGCTGTATGTTTTCACCTAAGCAGATATTGTGACATATAAATCGATATCAAAGGGCCTCTAAGTATCCAGATTTTTTCCCATATGACCAAGCCCTAATTCCAAGTCATTTTAAGGAAATGAAAAAGGAAAAAAAAAAAAAAAAAAAGAATTGACTTCACTTATAGAGCAACAAGTTTTTCATTGTTACACACAGCATCGGAAAGTTATGCAAGCTACCACACTTTGTACAGTAGTGTATTATACAGTATATATACATGTATGTGTGTCTTTTTGATGAAACGCCCACTACGACTTTGCGTCGAGACCTGTGTAAATGTTGCTGCTCAAAGAAGCACAGCTGAGTGAACGTCACCCGGTAAAGTTGACAACTTGTGAATATGTAGTTTTTGAAGAACTAAGCTCCCGAAGCAGATAGCTTCAGTATTGGGGAAAAAAATAAAAAAGTGCCTTTCAGTATTTTTGTAATTCCATGTGAAGTTTTTGTACAATAAAACTATATGAGGAAGACAAAAACGTCTTTTAATAAAAGATCAAGAGAACGTGCTGTGATGTTTATCTTATTGTTCATGCCTTTACTGACAAACAGTGTCTCGGGGCTTTTTTACGATAACTCAGTAGCCAGCCAAGTTAGCTTGTGATGGAGAGATCTGGGCGTTGGGCAATGGTCGACTTCCATGCTCGGCTTCCTGTGGGGAAATAGTGTACATTCCAGGCTGTAACCCCTCTCCCCAATGGCCCCCTGGAATAATATAGACTCCACATACCAGCTATGCCAGAATGGCAAAGTACAGTCACATATGAGACTGCTTATAAGAAATGTGATTTTCCTTTCGAGAGCGATTGAACCCAGCAGGTTGTACCATGTCAGTAAAAACCGTGTGTGTGAGTGTGTGTGTGTGTGTGTGCGCGTGCGCCAGTGCATCACGAGCGAGGTTTGCAGCCAGCCCGCTCACATGATATCCTAAGCTGATTGATTTCACTGTGGATCAAGCATGGTATTCATGAACAGATTAGACTCGATTAGTTTTGATAAGCTGCGAAACGTGTTTTGTTAGGGTGACCTCACGGTGGGGTGTTCCACTAGAGCAAGATTTTGTTTTGACTATGGTTATTATTACTGTTTCCAGCATTTTAATTGTGCGGAAGACCACACCCTAGAGCGTGCGTCCTACTGTTTCAGGGGCTTTTAGTCATGCTGTTGTTGTTGTCCTTAAGAATGAAATTAACTTTGTTTTTTTGGTCAGATTATAAAAACACCACCAAATCCATGACTTCTGATCTGAAGAATGAGGTCGAAAACCAAAAAAAAAGTTTTACCAACACATACTTCTTCTCACTTGGGTGGAGTAGTGAAAATACCCCGTGGTTGCCAAATGATGGCTCCCAGTGACTCAAGGACAGACTCCTGAACTTTGGCTTCTCCTTTGACTGTAAGAAATCTGAACGATGTGCCTTCATCTCCTGGTGTTGTGCACGCAGCCATCGCCATCAGGCAGATGGTAACATCATCTGGAGTTACCGCTGTAATGATTATGAAGCACGTTACATGAATTGATAGTGAACAGCAAAACTGCAAAACAAATGACAATGCTATTTCATTAGGAGTAGCTGACAACTGTGACATTACAACATGTTTTTGTACCACCATTTAAATATGCTATTTAATGAATACTTAATCAAATTTAAATATGCTTGATAAGAAAAACTGTCCCAAGCCTAATGCACTTTGACCATACTGCATCCGGCCTCCAAAGAAGACCTTTTAAGTTGCAGGTTACCGCAACCACAGTCTCAGGCCTTTGTTACCGAGACCATTCTTTTTTAACTAAATGTTGTTTTGCTATGGTCATAGTGCTTTATTGCACTGTTGTCGGAAAGAAGGACCCATTGTCGAGTACCAAAGGGTGTTGCATCTTTGTCAAAGAATGCAAAATTAGTATCACGTTGCAATGAGCTTGCGTTGGCTTTGTACGAGGTTCTCGGGTTTCCTCCCACACTCAAAAAACGCGCGATACGTCAGCTGAAGATTTTAAATTGTCGTATAAATAAATGAATGAGAGGGTGAGAGTGGCCCCGTTGATCGCCAGACGTTGAATCCCGTCAGTCGCCCGGTGACGGCCGGGATTGGCTCCGGCATCTCCGCAACACTTTGGGGAGGAAAGTTTGTATAGTCGATGAATGAATGATGAAAATTTGTGAAATATCAGCGATCCTTCATGCTATATTATGTCCGGGAATATGACAAAAGATAGCCAGCTGAAGAATGACTACACAAGGGAGATCGTTGCATTTTTGATTGTCTGCCAGAGTCGAGTAAAAATCTCAAAAATAAATCTTCTTGACCATTATAATACATGCTAAACCTTGTGAAAGGCTCTGCTCTAACTCATGCCATGATGTTTCTCTAAACTTAACCGAGGAGTTTTGTTGCGCAAATTCTACATGGGCTAGAGTTGCATTTAAAAGCCTTGTGCAAGATTCAAGCCAGAGCCTCGTGGCTGAGGAGCTCTTGACGCTCGATTCAGCCGCTTCTGGTTGGTTTGCCAGAGGACTTTGTCACTGTTTTTACTTTATCTCCTGATTTCCTAGAGGTTTCTTTGGAGGAGAAGGGCCGTCTGCCAGAGAGGTTTTTCTGGCAGAAAGCCTGGAGGTTAGATTGTTCCGACGCGAATGCGAGCCCAATTTGGGTGTCCTTGAGAGCGGAATGGCATGCAGGTGTTAGCATTAGCCTGACGTAGCCTCCATCCTGTCTTTTCTTATAAACGCAGGGGTGAAGCAGTAATAAAGTGGCAGCCTTGTGGCCTCCCTGTCTCACTAACCCTAAGGTTGCACTCCACAGGCTGCGTGCACCTTGTGATTTATTGCACCTACGTCCTCATTTCTCACATGATTTCACTCCGCTCCACTTCGGCCCAACAATGAAGCGTGAGTGGCGTAATATTTCCTCCTCTTCCAAATGCGGCGCTCCTCAATTGTCGCTGAGCAAACGTCTACGCTCGTTGCCAAGAGCCGGACAAAAACGTTTGTGAACGTCTCCTGACCCACTCCGTTTAGCCATCCGTGGCGCAAGATTTTCTCAAAGATATCCTCGGCTATAATCAAAAGTGAAAGAGGCTGGCACGCGGTGCGTATTTTTAGTGTTCGGCAGAACGACCGGTGGCCCGGTGGTCCCCTGGGTTTGTTTTGTTTTTTTTCGCATTTTCAGCTGGATCTATTTTTCTCGCTGGGATTCAAAGAGGCTTTCTTGATCAACGGTGCTTAACATACTAATAATGGAATCCTTTTCATGTGGTTTGGAGAGAGGAAAAAAACAACAAAAAAAAAAACTGTTGTGTTGTGTTTTCCCAGCGCCGTTTAAACCCTATTATTGGTGAAGTAATTATCCTGCGTGATTTGCAAATTCTTCTCGTGAACTCGACAACACTGTTGTGGTTTCTGTGAAGCGATGCCCTATCCTTTCTTCTGTACCCCCCCCACCGATCCCGATCCCGACCCCCTGCGCTCCCACACAAAGTGGAATTGTTGTCCGTCGCGACTGTTATGCATTAAACGACTGCATTCTCTCCGCAGCCAAACGCATTAGGCTGTTTGTTCGCTATAAGAGTTGTGTTCTTACAATCCGTGCAGTTTGTTGTTTCGTACTGGCTAACGGGAAAACAGCGGGACTTTTTTTTTTTTTTAAATTTTATAGCTTTCGGAAAAAAAAATCGCTTCAGCTAAAAAACATCTTGCGGAATGTTGACCCATTTCGATCTTCGAGAAAGTTTGAGAAGTCGCGCCGTCTGCTCCTTTGGTCCGAGCGACGGCTGTCGTGCACTCTGATGCCACACGACATTGTTGGCAGACGCCGCCGAGGTCATTTGTTCGCTCTCTGACAGATGAATGGTTGCCGAGAGGAAGTGGGGCACACCCACCGAATGCCCTCACTGATAAGTGACCTCATTACAGCTCCGCCGGGCCTGTTTTTCTTATTCATAGAACGCCGCGCGCGATGAAGGCTGCCCGGCTCCCCGAGGGACCCGGGCTTTTGAACCGCGCCAAGTTCTTGGACTTTCCGAGAGCTTTTCTTGACTTGGCTCGTGGCATGCATGACGGTCACTATCAGACTGAACCGCTTGCAAATGCGCGGGGAAAGCGCTGCATCTTTAATCTCTCAACACGAGCCTTATTTAGCACATTTAACCCTTTGAATGATTCATTTCAGGGGATTGAAACAAAAGGGAGGTGAAGACGCGAGACCTTCAGCGACTCTTATCTGGCCCTCACTCCTGCGCTCACAACAATACGTGAAAACCGGTGCCCCTCGCGACAATCCCCCCCCCCCCCCAAAATAGCCACAAGTGCTGTGTTTGTGCCCAGAAGCCTTCAGTCACGGAGGGCTTTGAGTTGC
>CAAKHD010008359.1:48747-74805 GCA_901007705.1 Fistularia tabacaria
CTTGCTCAACAAAACCAGAAAACCAGGGGCCCTCGCGGCAAAACCCCCCCCCCCCCCAAAATAGCCACAAGTGCTGTGTTTGTGCCCAGAAGCCTTCAGTCACGGAGGGCTTTGAGTTGCAACGCTGCAGCTGTAAGTAATTCTCTCCCTCTTTGTCTCCATTTCCCTCCTTCTCCATCCATCCTCCCTCTGTGTCGGGGGAATGTAAACATCAAGCAGGGGGCCAAACTTCTGCCATCGTGACCTCCTTTACAGCTGATACGGATTGGGGGCTGCGTTGACTCGGAGGGGGTTCTGCTCGAGAGGGAAGGCTGCAGCCTCGTCGTCTGGCAGCCCACATAAACAGGTGCCTCAAGGCACCACATTTAAGTGAGGGCAATGCTGGTTTTGTAAAAATCTGTGGAGGAGATGCAGTAATGAGTAACACCGCCACACTTGGCAAATGTCAGCTTGTCAGCCGACATTAGATGCTCGCTGAAATTGAGGTCACAAGGATTTGCAGTTTTGTAATAATTTTTATATGTTGATGACATAAAAGGGAAAAAGGGCCCAAGGCTTATATTCACAAATGAATGTGTCCTGAGTTTGCGGCACAGTCTTTATTTAGCGGTGGTTCAGAGCGCGTATCAACGCTGCCTTCAGAAGTGACCGCGAGTGAGCCAATCTCGATCAGGTTCAAACGGCTGAGGCATCTTTCCCATGTAAACGCTCCCACGAGACATCATTTTAGCCTTTTCAAACATTTACGCTCCCTCAAACCGCCCGACGTACACAAAGTGTAAAAGCGTGATTAGTGTTCGAGTGGTAAAGGCGGAACAGTTTGTTGACAATTCGACCTCTTTCTGGAGGATTTCCAACCCCAAAATCAACATCCAAGACCTAATTCTGTGGAATTTGACATGTTTGGACGTGGAGGTCACGGTCTTTTGTACGCAACAATAACCATCCCCTTCTCTGGACGGATTTTCAATGCTTGTAAAAATCCTAAACAATGAAGATGTCCAATGGCGGCAACAGCGCCTGGCAGAAATGACCGCTTTCAGTATGTCATGTATGTTTTATTAATGCACCTCAAAGTCAGTCTGATTTTCTCCACGATTTATCACGCCGGGCATCTCCCAGGTTAATTGTCTCCTTTGTCCTCTGCAGGCTTTCTTGAATCTATTATATAAATTATTATTTTTATTTTTTTATTTTTTTTTACAATATTAGTCATTTCTGTTGTAAGAGCTTTAAAAGTCCAAGAGTTTTTTGCCTGCTGATATTCGGTACCATCTCTTCCGAGCAAAACACATTACTTGTAAGAATCCGAGTATTCAGATAGGTCGAAGTAATTGGTGAGGTTAAGGAAAACTTTGTTTTGCGGTAAAATATGGGATTGGTACTACAGTCCCTGTGAGTCCCCTTGTCTGCACCTACCTCATACTCAATATACCCGCTTACAAATTATCTCTCAATTTCATATTGGTTCCTCATGGTTCCCCCATCGAAGGTTAAACCCTTGGACTTTGCTGAGCCTCCATTCAGCTTAACTTAAAACTTGAAAATATTTCATCACATGCATTTAAGCTATGCTATTTGCAGAGCACAGTCGTGTTCCTTGAGGAAAATCCGTCCTAAATTTAAAGGCTTCCCTGCTCCCCTGTTTGTGGTGACATCCTGTCAGCTTCCTTATCCTTACCTAATAAACTCAAAGCTTTTGTCCGGAGAGTATCTCAGGTCAACATTTTTACCTTTAAGCTCAGGGATTTCTCTTTCGTATTGAAAACCCGATGGCGAAATGCATCGAGAGCGACAGAGACGCTCCCACATTGTGCTTCCGTTCAGTTTCAGTGTTTGGAGTTTGGAGCCTCCAGGCATTTTGGCATTTTGAATCATTTTCGGTTCGATGCTCTGATCACACGGCAACATCCGTAAAATCCCTGGTTAAAGTTCACTTAAACCTCTTCCAAGGCAAAATCTCACATAAACCCCCCGATTCCTGGTACCCCTAAACATCTACAGCCCCACCCTATTAAAATGATTTCCAACTCCAAAATCCCAAGGCCATTTTCCTCCTCTTATTTCTTTCTCTGCCGAAGAATTTTGAACAAATTACCTCCATATGTGCCTGAAGGAGCCCCATGGGAAAGGGGCCAAGAGGAATATACTGCTGTCAGAACACAAACATTGACTTCATCAAACATTGCAAGCAGCGTGCTCTGATGCTCTCCATATGCTCACCTGGCACGCCGATTGGTCCGCTGACAACAGGGCAACATGTCACCGCCGTTATCTTCCAACCCCACATTTTTGCCCCTATCTCAGTCGAGGGGGCGGACGCCGACCGGTTACCGCATCACATATACGTTAACACGTCGGCATCTAAATTAATGCTCATTTCCTCTGACCTTGAAATGATAAGATTCGATGTGTGAGTCAAATGTTTGGGAATCGGTGATGTGTTGAGTAAAAACATAAAAAGGCCCCCCTTCTGGAGGGCCTCATGTGTTTTCGTCCAGTAACTGGAGAAACAGCAGAGCGGGAAACATGAGACATGGCAGAAAAATGGAGAAAAGAATGACGAGGAAGACTGGATATAACTTCCCCCTTGTGATTTACTTTAAATCCCAGATGCCACACTCGGTCAAACTGAGACCTATTTCCTTTGGATCCCGGCCAGATGCTTTTGATTGTTGTTCGCTTTTCTTTCCAACGTCACTCGACAGGCGTTCGCCTGTGACCTTTCGGGTAGCGAATAAACGTCTCTCTGGGAAGCTTGCTTGCAAAAAAAAAAAAAAAAAGCCATCGAAAATCCCAAGGAGAAAAATCACCCAATCAAGCGCGGCTGTATTTCACGTAATCATGAATGCGTCTCGGGCTACGGTGCTCCCTCATCTCTGACCTCTCACATTAGGCATGTGTGATTCATTGGGGGTCGGGGGGTGGGGGGCTGGGCTCCCATCTCGCAAGCTCCGAGCTGCACTTTATCAGACCTTTGGGCTAATCCAGAAGAATCTCCCAGCGCCTCCATCCCAAGCGTTTTTTTTGTTTTTTGTTTTTTTTTGCACGGAGAAATTGAGGGGGAGAGAAGCCTGAGGATTTGGCAATAACTGCCTCTCAGAGTTGTGGCGCAGCTATTAAATTGCAGACGGGGGTTGTGGGGGGGTTGCTTATGAAGCATTCCAACTGGATCCACTAGTTAGCCGGTGGAAAGACCGGTTAATGATAATTATAGAGAAAAATGAGAAATTTAATAACTGCAAGGCACGAGCAAATATGGGTTTGAAAAAAAAAAACATGTGAATTATCAAATCAAGAGAATCATTGTAATTAATAAAGTGCTCATTTGTGATCAGACGGAGTTGATATCTTAAATAATTTGGAGGGAGACGTATCCGTTGGAGATATTGAGTGTTCAAAATGAGCTGCAAAAGAAAATGTAATTCCAACCAAATGAATAGACGCCGTAAACATGGGATTCGTTCCCATTTTTATCAGAGATAAGTGTTGCTATCCTTTGGTGTTTGGTGGGATTTCAAAGGTCAAATGGAAAGCGAGAGAATAATTAGCTTTGAGCTTTATTTTACTTGAATAAATGAAAGTATAAATGGCCATTGTCTCAGTTATAACTCTCATTAGTGATAACTTGTATGGGTCTTTCTTTGAAAATGTTTGAATATTGTACAGAGTACATGCAGGTGCATCGCCTTGCAGCCCCAGATGATGCGTTTGAGGACCGTGTCTGAAGTCAAGCTAACCGCTGCCCTCAGTTCCAATTCCCGATTAGCCCTGAGGCAGCTAGCAAAACAAAACAAAACAAAGGTCAACAAAAATAGCATGGCTTGTCCCCCGCGCCTTCCGCGAGTCAACAGTCTGAGGTTTCCCTGCTACGCGCTTTAATAATAATTAATAATTTAATTATAATAATAATTTGGTCAAACGATTACGATTAATTTAGCTTAAAACATGGAGGCTCAAATTCCCTCCTCCAGGATCGATAGTTATTAAGTTTTGTGCTGCCCAGTTTTTTTTTTCTCGAATATCTGATGTACTTTGAAATATATAATGCCCTATGAATTGCTTGTCTACTAAAACTAATTTGTTTGGATAATGTTATTTGTGTTTAGCTATACTTGCTGACCATGTAAGCCGTTGAGGGTCATTTTGAAGGAGCCCTAACAATATAAGCTAAATGTTGAAGTAAAGCTTTCCAGAAAGTCAGTGCTGTGAAAGGCTTGCAAGGACTGCCTGCAACACGCTGGCATCTCCAGGATTTCACAACACAGTGTAAACACAGTGCAGAAACACATCTGACCTATTTGACATTTAATTTTTTTTTTTCACACAATCTGGCAAAATATGACCTTTGTTATCACTGAGAATTGCAGCTAAGGAAACTGGTGTCAGGTGCTTTCTGGCCATTCTTTCACTGTACTTAACCTAACCCTCTCTCCCCTGCAGGCTCTCCTGAGAGTCCATTATTACAAACACATGTGAGGCAAACACTGTGAATCACATCATGCAACTTTGGTTGCATTATTAAGGAAAGTACCAGAGTGACTTACCTATAACTTTCCTCGGGACTTCACAATATGATGTTGTTAATTGCTTAAGAGTTTGTTAATTTATTACCTACTGTTTTTCATATAACTTGGAACACGAATGTAACACAGATTGCAGTAAATTGTGATAAGCGGGAACATTTGTGTCATAAATGACTTAAAATCTCATCAGTGGTGGGAAAGAAGTTGAGCTCACAAATAAGCTGGAAATGGACTACAGGAGGCAGCGTTGCTCATAGGAAATGTAATGTATGACTCTTTTCCACAGGGACTGCTGAAATTACTGTGTAATGAAAGTTCTTTATGGCTTCTTTCACCAGGCAGGAGTTATTGCATGTGGGGCTATATTTTTCTTTTTATTCCAAAGAAGTTATTGATTTCTCTTCAGATATGCATTAAAATCTGGCTTTCTTTACTGCCCAATCAGGTGTGTTTGAAGACAAGCATCTGAGCAGCAGCATTATATGTGTAAATGCATTGATATGTGTTCAAATGAGCAAATAAGTATTTGTATCAGCCCTTATCTATGTTTTTGTTTATTCTCTACTCTCCGTCAATGTCCTATTTCTTTTATTTGCAGTAGTCATGCACAGCTCCTCTTAACCCTGTGTTGTCCATCAGGGAGTATAAGTATATCAAGTATATATATATATATATATACAGTATATAGATGCAGGACATGGAACATAGTACATTTAGGCTCTGTCACTGTTGCTCCAGGGTTCTCCTGCTCCTCCTAAATGCTGGAAATGCCAAAGTGATGCCTGTCCATTCTGCACAGGGAGGAAACTCCTGTTAAATGTCTCCACAATAACATTCCCTGGAGTTATTTATTCAGGAATGTTAATGTGCTTAGAATCTACTAGCCCCTGCAGGCTCTGGCACCGGCTCCTCTGGGTTTTGCTATCAAGCATTCGATCAAGCGTTGCACAAGCTCTGTGGTGCCGCTGCCATCAGTTTTAACAACCAAGATTGATGTGCAAGGAATGTATTGATGACCCTCCCAGCAGAGCGGACTCATTTCAGGTGACTCTTGGAGAAAGAGCTTGACTTTGAGCATGCAGAGCATCTCAGTTTGCTACAATCTGAAATTGCAGCAGTCAGTCTTACTGCTATCCGAGGAATATTCATAGACATCATTGTATGCCTCTCACAAACAGTAAATAATGTGTCTATTTTTATCCTCTCAGCTCTATGATCTTTTCTTTACATCACGGTTTGAACAAACACAAAACAATTACAGGGATTTAAAATGTACTTCGCCATACATATGAGATCCATTATTTTTCACTCTCATTTAATCTCTCTGTAGGTTCCTAAATGGAAACAGATCCACAGAACAGCCCGATCTCCTTAGTAAGTATTCATGTGCAAGTCAAGCTATTAAATATCAATTTCTCTCCTTGCTCGAACCTTTTACATCATTCTTAAATATGTCAGTTATAGACTTTAAAGGTCATCTGGTAGCATGTGTTGTCAGTTCTGCATTGTGCTTTTGCCAGGGAACCAAGCTGGTCATGAGATTTGTTGCACTCTGCACATTTGACAGGTGACGATACACACACTTGAGAGCTTATTTTCCTTGGGAACTTGTGCGAACCGTTTTTTGGCCAAATGGCACATTAAAAACAGGGGTCACCGGCCTCCCTGATGGGCTCCGTTTCCACTCAGTGCCCCTCCACAGTACATGTGAACCTCCAGGATTTCCTGGCCCAGTGGCCTCATTTGCAATGCAGTTTTTCCACCTAAAAGATCAGTGGATGTAAACACACCACCATGTACTTCTGGCTTATTCACCAGGGGATTAGGCTGCAGCGTGTTCAAATACCTCTCCCTCGTTTTCACTCTGTGCGTTAAAAATGCAAAAAACATCACTGGATATGCTTTAGTGCTCGTTCCTCTTCCCACGAATCAGGTGGAAAATATTCAGCACTGCCCTAATTGCCCACACCTCCCCTTTATGATTGATAGTAAATCACACTTAATTGCACTGACAGATGTAGTAAAATGTTATCTGCTCCTAATGACAGCTTTCAATGACAGACACATTTGTTACTGTTTCTTTGACTGTTTGTTCAAGTTTATGATTTCCCTAAAAATGGAAGTCACAGGCCCTGGACTTGTAAAAAAAAACATAATTCTCTCAGTATTTAGAATTTTTATGATTACCCTTTACGTCATGTGATGCTGACCTCTGGGTCACCCCCCGGCCGCCAACACCAGGTTGCAGCAATTTTGAATTTCTTTATGTGCTCCTCACCCAACGTCCTAACCGCTTTTTCATTCAGGAAATTACAACAATGTTCTGTCAGCTTTGACAAATTTGCTGCCCCTATTTTGCCTCTCTCTGATTAAGTCATGAAACCTGTTTGCAGCAGTTGAAGTGAATTTGTCACAAATCCCGAGATTTAATGGCCGAGAGCCCCCCCAAAGTTCCACACAACGTATTGATTCCTGGGTGGATGACTGTTGACTTAGGCTCAGTTTGCGCTGGTGTTCGGAGGTTGACAGCCCCAGTGGAGAAACTTGAACTCTGCTCACAGGAAAACAGAACAAACGAATGTAAATCCCAAAGGTAAAAAAGTCAAGCTTGACGGTTGAACCAAGAGACAGTCATTTTTCACCTGTGTTCTTAAACGAATGATACATGGTGCCCCCTACCGGTCATTTTGATGCTCACACATTTATTTTTATTCAGGACAGACGCACATCTACTCAGATGGGAATCACGTCACAGCTGTAAATTAATTCCAAAAGTCAGAGTTGCAGGCCAGGCAGATGTCCCCTATCCCACAGAGACACACAGGGTCCTGCAACTGAGACCCAGTCAGATGATGTGGTGGGAATATTTATTCCTCAGGTTATTTTAATGGAACGGTTGATACTCTATTTTCAAAACAGCTGACTGATTGTCTGCAACTAGCTTGTTTTAATCAGATGACCATTAAAAATCCTCTAACCAAAGGTTCCCAAGATGAGGTTCAAAAGCCCTCAAAGGGTTTCAGTAGAGAAGCTGGATGACCCCCCCCCCCAAAAAAAGGCTTGTTTTCATCATAAATGACTCAAAAGATTTCTTTAAGGTGGCGTTAAATTCAAGATTACATGTTTTTCCATGGGCCTATCTGTTACAATGAAATATAAGAGCATTAAGAAATGTGCCTGACACTCATTATAATCCTTTTTGAGATGTAAATTGATTTTTTTATGACAATTCTACTTGATTGGTGTTGTGGTTACATGTTAATCCACTTTACCTTTTTCCTGTAATATGCTTCTGTGCATTTGACATTTGCTTCTCATTAATCATCTCCAAGGTCAGTGGGAGGGAAGCCTTTACTTTGAGGTTCGGGGGCGACAGGTGTGAAGAATCTAGCGACACCTAGCAATGAATTTCCAAACCGCTTCTCCCGCAACAAACCAGTGACAGAACCTTCATTCATCCTGGAAGAGAAGTGAATTACTGCCAATAGCTTTGCAAAAAGAAAATTGCAAAAAGATTTAGACGAAAGCTTGCAAAACAATACATTATTCTAAAAAATATTTATATAATATTATTATATATAAATATTTATATATATAAATATTATATTATATTATATAAATATTTATATAATATATATATAAAAAAATATTTATACAAAATTTTCTCTACTGTTTCTTAATAAAGTGTTATCTTATCTTATCTTATCTTACATTTCAATCCATTTTTAACAGAGTTTTGACATTTATATTGTCACTGCCAATGAATTTAAGAGTGACATGAATGTGGTTTGCAATTTAACCGTTCAATTACTCAACAAAAAAAGGGAAATAATCATCTTGCCTCAAGTGATTAAATCCACATTAAGAAAACAAAAAAGCTGGGAAGAATGTCTCATATAGTAACAGATTTAACAGAAGGGAGACATAAATGACACTTCTGTGGTCTGTGTCATGTTAGCCCCTCAGCTAACAGTTCAATAACCAGGCTGAAGTCTCATTATTGTCCTTCAACGCGACCAGATCTTCCGAAAGAATCGATTTCCACGCTCATTCATCCCACCTAAATCAATCTGCCCAAGACCCCGGAGTATCTTTCCGTGTCTCGGTGGAACAGATCCCTCTCTCGCTGGCCCGTCTTCATGATGTCATTTTGCCCAGATGAACCAAGGGGAGGAAATGCTCTAAATTTCCTCTCCATCAGTGGTTCTCTATATTTTTCTGTGTCTTAATTTCTGTGGGGAGGTCTGTTGTGGTCGGCCGGTCCCTGGTCTGCACAGCACACGTGTAGCGTAATAATACCACAGTGGAAAATCCACACTAGGACGCTCTTGGCTAGAAGGTTCAGAGAGGGAACAGCTTAAATGACTTCTGTCTGTTTGGATAAGTATAACAAAAGAAAAAAGAAACGATTGCTTTATTTGTTCCGGCTGCTGTAGATTACTAGTCTGAAGCGAGAATCCTCCATCTTGCTGTGTGAAAAGGAAAATGTTTTTTTAAGTTTGCATTCATATGTAATTGGAAAAAATATATAAAGTGGTTAAGGGGAATGGAATATGGCTCTGCTCATTTGGTATTCATTGAGGGGAGAGTGGATAGGATAAAATTCTTGAAATGCAAGTAATGCAATACCTATATTGACAGATGTTTTTAATCTCTCCCTTAATTCATGTCCTGTGTTTCTGTAGAAAAAGATATATATTAGAAAATGCACACACACACACACACACACACACACACACACACACAAGCTATCAAGAAAAAAATGGGTTTACTTTGAAACCATTGATATTCAAGCGTAGTCCAGAAGGCTAGCAATGAAATGCTAAAATTCGCCCAATCCCAATCCCTTGGGCTGATATTCTCTGTTGAGTAAGTCAAAAACCGCTTCATTTCTCCCAGGGCTAGCCAAAATTCAAAAGATAATAAACAGGATTAATAGCTAAACCCTAAAAAAACAGGTTCATAAAATTAAAAGAAAAATAAGGTAGTGAAGCAATGCAGTCATTTAAACCTTGCCAAGTCATGTCCGTAATTATTTTGAAAGATTGTCTGCATTTTCTCCCCCCTTACCATGGGTTTATTAAAAAACAAACATGTCTCTATGAGTATGTCTCACAACTCTTAAATGACCATGTATTTATTACAATTTAATAGTTTGGTCTAGTAACATTTCAGAAGTCAAAAATTCTTATTCTTAAAAGTGTAAAAAAGCAGCATCAGAAGATTGGGGAATTTTACAAGCACAACGTTTGAGACATAGCTGGACTCGAGAGATGTGAGTGTTTTTTTTTTTCCCAAAGATTATTTTAGGAACATAATTTGCATCAGCAGAATAACAATAGGATTTCTAATTGATATATGCAAAGAAAAAGAGCAGCCCTGGTTTTGTAATGTAGCCCGAGTCTGCTTTATATGAACATGCTCTTCCCCTGGGAGCCTCATGTTCTGGAGCAGCTTCAACATTTAATGACCCTCTAAACTGGATAAGCCTTGCAGCGGAGGTAAGGCAGTGGGCTCATAAAGGCCTCACGTGTGAAGTCATGAGTCCCTCTAAACCCTTTTTTTTGGGTCACTTTTATTACAAACAGAAGCTGTGAGTTTTTCAGAAAAGCTATCCTTTCTGAACCCCAGGAAAAAAAAATCAAACAGAATTTAAGTGGTGTTCTTTTTTTAATCATATTTTGGTACATCATTCTATCTATGTTCAAACGTGGATGTCCTTGTGCAGCACTTGTGACTTTGTATAGCACTTACTCTAGTTGCTTTTAAAAAGCATGGGGAAAATCCTATGAGTAAACTTCGAAATCATCTGTAAAATAGCCTGACACTCAACAAAAATGGCTTAAAAATCTGAAATAACACATCCCAAAATTCCCCTGAGATTATTCAAAACTCTTCCAAGTTACTAGCAAAGCGACAAAATAATAAAAAATAAATAAATCAAGAAATTACCCCCTAAAAACATCGGCAATAAATTGTCGATATGTTATAATCATACGATATCCAACATGGAGGCATGATTGAAATTATCATATTTATGGGATAGGCTTCCGAACCGGAGTGCTGTGAAGTAATGGAAAAATAGCGATGGAAAGTGGAATTAAGGAATCATTACCAAAAAAGATACGAAAAATGTCACACCCAGTATTTCTGTCATGGTGTATGTATTTGTCTACTTGCATTTCCTGCTTTTCGCTGTGCGTTTGTGACATTGCTGCCCATGTAATTCGGCTCCAGCTTTGTTGAAATATCTGGTACTTAGAGACACCCCCCCCCATCAGATCTTGACTGGGAATCGTGTTACCTCCCTCATCTGTGAGTGTTTGTCTCCCCCTACAGTGAGCAGATGAAACCTCCACTCCTTCTTCCAGCTGGTGAGGCATTTTGCAAAACAGTTCTCACAATGCTGTTGCTTCATGAGTGTGTGCTTTCACACTTCTGAAGCAACACAACAGTAATGGAGGACTGTAATCACATTACATTTGTGTGCCACACAGCAATGTAACACATGTCTGATCTCAGCTCACTGATCACGTTGCGGTTCCTAATCAAACTATCGTGTCGTCACTTGTGGTACAGTTTGTATAACGCGCCGACCAAAAATCATCAAGCCTGCCCTTTCATCATGTGTTATATTATTCTAGAAATCGATAGCTTATTTTTCTGCCATTCCTTTTTACAAAACAGTGTTAGGAGTTGCAAAACTGTTTCTTCTGCCAGAGGAATTCAATTTAATCATGCATTACTTATTTGGAGTAATAAGTGCAACACTCCTTTGCCCTGGTTGTCAAAAGCATCAATGTGGGGCAAGATGGCATACTAACCAAAATAAATGGTCTATTTGCATGTGTAACAGATGCTGGCTTGCTCAGTTTATCGCTGAATCTGACAGTGGACTGCAAGAGACCTGTTTCCCCCCCACTCCTATTTTCTGCAAAGTTAAAAATCCATATCTTAAATGCTGAAATTTTGTAAGTTTTCACAACACCATGCATGTGGTTGCCATCAGCAGCTATTGTTTATGCAAAGAACTTGTGAACTTGTATTTGTAATTATATGTATTACATATTTGTACGGACGTGCCTTGACCCAGGCTGCAATTCGATTGTGTCCTCGTGTGCTCCAGTCTCGTTCCTGCGCTGCAGGAATTCCTTATCCACCTGTTCAATCTTGACAACGCACCTGTCAGCTCTGATCAATCTCGGGTGCCGGCACGGCATGAGAAGCGTCTGACACGCTCCCGTTTTTGGCCACATGACAGATTTTACAAAAAATGATTTGGATCATTATCCACTCTTATTCTGGCCTCGCTGCTGAGATATTCCAATAGCGAGAGGCGCAGAGCATTGGCTGCAAAGTCCCTCGAAGACTCCTTTTGTCACTCTTGAGCTCTTTATTCTGAAATCACCATCAAAAGCTGGAATCCACTTAAAGATTCTTTTGTCTAACACCTACATCACAGATTTACCGCCGCCTCTTGTGACAAAGACAAGCCCCCTGTTCGGGCCTTGAACGGGTCTTTGAAGACGTGACCCCAGAACCCTGGAGCGGAGCGAGGCGGCACCAGCGAGAATTAATTCCCCCCCACCCACCCCCCGATCGGTTTTATTCTTTTATTTTAGCCTAATTATTACTTGTCCGCGCGAGCGTGTGACTCTCTTTGTGCGTCGCCGTGAAGCAGGTTGTGGAACACGATTTTAAACTACGAGGAAAAAAAAGCAGCCTTTCGCGGCTGGGGATTTCGCCAAGGTGCTCTCTCCATCGCACAATCCCGTTTTCGTCCGGGAGAATTGGTTCATAAAACGTGAACATCTGCTCAACCGAAACCATCCTCAAGCATAACTGCGGCAAACTACTCGAGGAGAAACTTGAACACATCATGTTCTGCTCATGGCGAAGGTGTTCAGACTGCTGCTTGCTGCAGCTTCTGGAAACACAACAACAACAACAACACTCCTGTCTGATGTTTGCGGTGAATCGCCAGGAGACATGACACTTTCCACAATTACATTTAAATGACACTACTTTTCATTTTGACACCTGTGATGATCAAGATGTGATGGGGTCGAGTGGGTGGTTGGGTGGGGGGGGTGGGGGGGTACAGGCCCCACACGTGACCTCCCACATTGTTTGACAGCTCATTGAAACGGGACATTTTCCCCCCTTTCCAGCATCACGATCCGGGCGGCGTACCAGCAACGCCGGCGCCTGAATAGCGATCCGCTTGTTTCCACTTCCAGCGTTTTCACGGCGAGCCCACCGCGGCTCACCGTGGACTGTTCGTGAAATCCGCGGGGAGGGGAGCGGGGAGCGGGGAGTGGAGGGTGGAGAGGGTGTGATGCGCAAGAGGCTGACCTGACGCCCGAAGCTCTTCTCCGCTCGAGGATGGCAGAGGAGGTGCTTTTCGACTCGCTCCCCGATCTGAGGGAGCTGGAGAACAAGGTGGGCAGGAAAACCCCGGAGAGCCTCCTGGCGTGGATGAGGGATGACGCTGCGGACACGCAGGACGGATGGAGCGCGGCTGTGGGCGTGCAGCGAGCAGGAGGAAGTGGAGGAGGAGAGCCGCGGTTCGTCTGCGGCGACAGCTTCTCTGACAAACTGAGCAACTTGAAACAGGAAATGGTAAAAACGTCTGTCTTCTCTGCACGGAAGTCCCGCAGTATTTGACCGCAAGAGAGGAGGGGCGGGGACCCGGCGGGGACCCCCCGCAAACTTCTGTTTTGTCAAGTTTTACTTTCATTTTCGACCCCTTGGAAAGGTGTCAAGACCGACCAGAATTCACCACATCATATGTTTTCATAACACTTGTCTCTCATGGTCGCCGCCCCCGCAGTCTGGCTGGATTCCTCTGCTTGCTCACCTGAGCTCCTCCACCGCCTCTCTCTCTCTCCCCCCCCAACTCCACTCTTTTCATTGATCCGAGTTTCTGTGAGTCATTCAGCAAAGAGAGTCTTTTTTTTTTTTTTTTTTAGACATTTAAGTCACAGAGTCAGTCTGAGAAGGGCGGCTGCTCTGAGCCAATGAAAGATTCGTCCACTGAGTTACTTTAGTGAGTTTTGTGTTTGTGTTTGGAGGGGCTAACATTTGCTTCCAGTCACCCAGTGCAGGGGAGTCAAACTCATTTTCACCGAGGGCCACGTCAGCATAATGGTTGCCCTCAACGGGCCACATGTACCGGTAACAGTATAAATGTAACTAAATGTAACCAAATGTCATTTAAAACAAATGTAACTACCCCTTCATGTTAATCAACTGTGATTTATTTTTGCATATGCATTTGCATAGACGAAAAAAAAACACATGTTTACCAGTTGCCCTGTTACAACATAAATCCGTTTACATTGTCAGGTTAAGAAACCCACATTACTCCATCAATCAATGATCCAAGTAAATAAATAAAAATATCCATCTGCATCAACTTTTTTCTTCCAGCACATTTAGAGATCATTTGTATTTCTTCATTCCATCGCATTGATGTGGATCCACTGCAATCTCATGGCGGGATGCTGTCACTTCGCGGGTAGCGTGATCGGCATCAATTGTGGGAAATGTTGTTTGTGGTCAATCCATGCGTTTGACTCATTTATTTTAAGACAATATCACCTTTTCAGACGTTCTCGCGGGCCACATAAAATGATGTGGCGGGCCACATTTGGCCCGCGGGCCTTGAGTTTGACACATGTGACCTAGCGAGACGTTTGTTTTGAGAATGGTGATGGTTACTGTTGGCTACAGAGTGATTTGTTCATTTTGGGGAGAGCTCCTGCAAGCTGTTGCTCTTCCCGTAGGGCAAATACAGTGATTAACTTGATATATTTATACCAGTTCAGACTGAGATGGTTTGCATGTGTACCGAGGAGGGATAGTATATTTATTGATAGAAGGAAGCTGAGATTGGAAGTGTCTGGCAGGAAGTCTGGAGGAGGATCGAAGAGGAGATTTATGGATGTAGCAAAAGGGGAAATGAAGTTAGTTGATGTGAGAGAAGAAGACAAATAGATGGAGGAAGGTGATTCGCTCTGGCTCCCCCCTGAAGTGAGCAGCCAAATGAAGAAGACTTATACTAAGTCAGTTAGAATAGCAATTGTCTAACAGTGACATGTTGGCTAGTCTCTTATTTGCAGATAGCTAGCTAGTTATGAGTCAGTAACATCGTTCTCTCGTTTTGAACAATTTGTTTACTCCTGACGCATAACTACTAAACACACACTTGTTGCCTTGTATTCACATAGCTCACACATATTTTTGTGTAACCTCTCTCATCCTCTGCAGAAGTGGCTGCGGTGCGCGGACGTGAGGATCCTCCGTCAGCTTGTGGCCGTGCACGAGGGCATCGAGGCCATGCGCTGGCTGCTGGCGGAGAGGAGCGCTTTGACCAGCAGAGGCAGCAGCCTGACCGGAAGCGTGAGCAGCCTGGTGACCGCGGAGGAGCCCGGGCCCTCGGTGTCCCCCTGCAGGTACAAGCCACGGATTTGTGGCGTTTCCATTAGAATCCTGCGCATGACAGAAATGTAATGTCCGTGGGTCATCCCAAAATAAACACAAAGATCCACAAAAAGAGAGGTAACGATGGGCTTACTCTGCACAACGGAAGGGACATTCCTGAAAAGGTCTTAATATTCTAAGAATAGACTTATCATGACATTGTTTTCCCAGGATCTAGATTTTCTTTTAAGCATTCTGCAATCTACAGTTTACCTTTTATTGAATCTGGGAAGTACACAAATGTTCAGAAACAAAGAGAAACACCTCTGTTGCAAGTCCATGGTCAACTGACCTCATTTGGTTTATATGTTAGCGATTTCCACGTCTTGTCAGGTTAATCTTTCAAAACCTGAGCAAAAATATATCATCAATTTGATCTTCAAAGAATATTTTCTTAACAGAAATACGTGCTTTTTTGTGTCAATTTTTTACCTTGTGTTTTCCTAATCCATGTGTGACTACCAGTCGTATCTGACTGCGTCCCACAGTCGGATGTATTTTCCATATCCATATTTTCCAGATCACTTAGAGGGCCAGTCTTTGTTTTATTTACTTGGTGTCGTTCATTGAACAGTGCCACTTGGCACTCACCTGAAGCCATATCTGAATAATCCAGCCCACCCGGTCGGGCTTCGTTTTCCTCTCCCAGTAACACAGTGAATGATTGCTGTCTTGGCAGCTGAAGACAGAGAGCTATTTTCTATCCATCTTCTCTTCCAAAAGAAATCGGGGGGATGCTGAGGTGGTTTAGAGCCTGAAATCAGAAATGTCACTGGAGCGAGAAAATTCGTATGTTGCGTTGGGCAGCAGCTTTGGTAAACAAGACGAGGAATATGTCATGTGTGGCTTTAGTCAACTGCTTGAACTGGCTCTTACCAGCCTTGCTCCATTTGTTTTGCCATAAGGTCTTTATGCTCCCAAGTGGCAGTGAATCTCCTTGCTGTTGCTCTTGTAGGAAAAGTCCAACGTTCCCTCTGGACGTGGCTGAGATGACTGATGAAGACTCAGCAGATCACCCACCGCACAATGACGTTGGTCACTCAGTCAACAAAAGCTGCTCGAACATGCTGAGCCCTGAGTCATCCGGCTCCAAATCTGGAGTCAGTTGTTCCGTACAGGCCTGGTCTGGTTCTGCCAACGATTTGTTTAGGGCCAACTTTCCAAAGTCACAGCCACCAGCTGCACTTTCATCCGGCGACTTCAAAGCTTCTGACCCCATCAGAAAGGCTCTGCTCAGACCCTGCAAGGCTGCAAGGGGAGATGTCGTGGAGGACGCCGAAAGCGTCGACTTCGCGGCGCAGTCGGCAGAGCCAAAGCAGCAAACTCAGAAAACTATGACAGAGCAAAATGACAGCTCGCCCAACGTGGAGAATGTTTTGCTGGGCTATGATGCCCAGTGGTGCTGGGTGGAGTCACAGGACGACGTTACATTCCTATGATCTGCTATCTGCATCAACTTCCAGTCGTCTACGAATAACGCAGCACGGTTTGACATCGACTTTGGCGCTCGCAGACTTTGAGACGTGACTCTTAAAGCCCGATATGTCTCTGTGTGACCTCTTGGTAAGTTTCGAGATGTACAGTGGGATATGCTCTTTAATTTGCTCTCCATTTTCAAAGAGTTAGCAAAAAAGGAAGCAACAGCCCCATCTAAATATTGAACCAAACACAGCTGTGCAATATTGGTACATAAGGATTTTAACCATCGAATCTTTCTTTTTTTTCATTTTACTGAATGAAGAATTTATAAGGGATCTCAATTATTGTGCGTTCTGCGTGAAAGCATTGCAATCTTTAGCTTATGTAGATAAAACACCACTAGGCCTGTGAGAATTTTCAAGATGATGTAGAGCATTTACCTAAAATGTAAACTTGAACATATAGCTGAGTATATTTTTTTGTGAATAAACAAGACAGAAAAACTGAAAGCTTGTTTTATTCCTCTCAAAAGTGTCAAAATAATACAAGATGGATGAATCATAGTCTCGTTTATTACCTGAAAAATGTTTATTCATCCGCTAGTCAAGTCTTGATTTGGCTCAAATTAACACAAGTAGCATTGGTGTAAAAGTACATATAATTAGGAATCAACATTGTAGAGGGTATTCCGTGTGCAATAATCTCAACACCTGAAGAACTGATAAAGCCTTCGTAACTATTCATAAATTGGCAACCAATGACCTTTAAGATGTCAGCAAAAACAAATCTGGAAACACATAAAAAAATATCTGGAAATCTTACAAGTTATTCACAAAATTGCTGAAAATTAACAAGACATCAGAATATGTTCCTGTTCAAAAGAATTATGAAACTCAGCCAGGACATTACCTTAAAAAACTGGCGCAACAAAAGATCTGTAAAAAGTGAAACGCCCCTGAAAAACAGTGAGATATCATATGAGAGTAAGAGAGAAAGCATGTAGTTTCACGGACATTTTCAAGGAGGTGTTGGGGAAAATATTCAGAGTGATATTCAGTCAAGTTTGCTGATTTGAAATCTCCAGATATCAGGACACCGTGAATGTCAATGTGCGCTTTTTGAGGACTTTTAATCCGGACTCGCCTCCCACGCGTCGTTACTGTCCCGCTATGTTTACTGTTTTTAGTGAACGCCGATTCGCCATTTAAATGATACTCCGTAAAACACACACTTGTAGTTAGGAAAGCCGGTTCTCTTTTCTCTGTCTTCTCCTGCGGCTTCAGACGGAACACTCGCTACAGCGACCTTACAGTACTTCTGACCTCCAAGTGATTTGTATCCGGATTAGATTAAAAAAAGGCGACACACAATCAGAAATGGAGAATGCAAGCAGCGGGAAGCAGTGTTCATATTTCCCACAGCTCCAAAGGCAGCACCGCCCGCCTCTGTGACGTCACGTATTTACATGGCAATCAGGAAGCGTTGGGTAGAAAAAAAAATGATTTCCCTTCGGTGATAATTTGTGTGACATTGAAGGCGGATAAAAAAACGATGTAATGATTCAGACCTTCTTAAAAGAAAAATGGAAATGTATGTCGTATGTGGTCTCCTTTTCGTCGCCCTGACATCGGCTGCTAGCGGAGACGGTGAGTGTTTCTGGCTCAATGAACGAAGCTGAAAGTAGCGTTAGCCTTTTTGCTAACTCTACCGCGGGATGTAATAGAACAACTGAACAGTCTTCCGAGCCAAGTTTTTCGATTTATAAGTCGTAATCACGAGGAGTTGAATTGCGGTTTTAATTGTCAACGGTTGCACACACAAAGACGTACAATGTTACAAAGATGTGCGTTTGATTTACAGGTGGGAAGCTGACGTTTTTGTCGGAGCTCTCATCCAAACCAGCCCAGAGGCTGTCAAAGTACAGTTGGTACGGCAATGTGAGGTTGCAGAGGTTCCACATCCCCGAGGAGACGGCTATAGCCCGCTGGCTGTTTACTGCAACCAGGAGCAACAGTTTCCAGTGTGGACAACACAACGTTACCATGTAAGATTTTATGAAAGTCGTTCATCAGGACGGCTTCCAGAGCTGTGAAACACACACAATCACAATGCTGCCCAGGTGTGATTGCTGAAACCACGGTTGTCATCGCATTATTGGACCATCCGATTAATTTTTGTGTTTCGTTTGAAGAGAATTCTCTGATAATATTCAAATGTTTTTTTTTTTTTTAGTCAGTTCGTTTATTTTTTGCTTGTTATCCTGGACGCCTTTTTAAAAGAGAAATGAAAATACTTTTAAGATACCGATATCACCCTGAACTTACAAAAAAATTGGATACAAAATATAGAGAAATTATTCCAAAAATGGCAAGGAGATGTCAAAAAAATTGGAGAAAGTTGCTCCAAAAATCTAAAACAAGATACAAAAATTGGTATTTTGCATTTACGGCATAGGTTAGCATATACAGAAGAAATTAAACTGTTGTTTAAACCACAATTTTTTCTGTGAACATACTCAAATGTGTTTATATTGTGTATCAGATCGGATTTTCTACTCTTATTATCAGTTATTTTGATTTATATTGGTAGTTTAAATTGGGAGTTTAAATATCATTAAGTTTCTTTTCCATATCTCCCGCTGTCTTCTCTGATCTATAGAGTTCTTAGTAAACAAAGGAAATTGTTTAGTCATTTATGGTTTAATCTACAAGTCTCCCTGCTGACTGTTTTCTTTAACACATCGCTTTCTCTCTTTCTCCCCTTCCCCCACCTTCATTGTAGTCATATTCGACAGGGTGCCCCTCCAGTTATAAACCCAATACGCTCAGCATTTCCAAACGAAACACTATGGAGACCCTCTCTGTCTCTGACTCTTCCGGTGACCTCACACAGCACTACCACGTTCAACCTCTCTGACCCCAAACCCGGTGACTGGTTTGTTGCTGCCCACTTGCCTGAAGACGATGGGCGCATACAGCAAAAGGTGCGACACATGCATTTACCACTTTCTTTTTCTGATGTTGTTAAATTGAATGTGACTTTCATAAAATGTTTGGTTGTGCATGTGCATGCACAGGTCTCTGGTGGCTAATTCACTGCTATGTGTACAAGCCGCTTCAAAAGAAAGAAAATAACTTCTGACACGTCGAACTACATTGCTCCTTTTGTTTGTCTCTCGCCTCGACCGGTTCTACCTCAACATGTGCTAATATGACCTTGCATTAATCTGTCCCTATTCTTATCGTCAGTTTTGATTATTTTATCATACCAAATCAAAGCTATCAAGTGTTAGTAAAGTTATTTGATAAGTAAATTGACAAACAGTCCCTAATGGGAAATGAGTATATTAAATCCAGGTATTGCACTTAAGCACTATGATTAGGCATTAGTGCTTTAAGTAGGTTTATCACATACTTCATTTCCCTCTCAGTACTTTTTCTAAAGAAATATTTTACTTAATATTCCTCTTCGATTATTTACTTTTCACTATTTATAAAAATTGTATTTCAGCAGTATGAGATTATTTATTTTCTTTGGAAATCGTAGACCCGTGTAAAAGGCGCTATATGAAGTTTGTCAAAAATGATGCACTTATATTATCTGATGAATTACAGTAAACAATAATCCACACTGATTATTAAAATTACTCAACATTGAAATACAGTCGGATGCAATTGTGAATGATATACAGTGTTAATACTGCATAATGGGCACTTTTTGTTTTTACAATACGAGTACCTTTTGCTATCATACTTCTCAACTTTGACTTAATATTTTCGATTCAGGACGTTTACTTGTGATTTACTGTTTTAAAAAAAAAACAGTATGTCCACATTTACTTCAGTAAAGAATCCTGAGTACTGGATCTAAACAGGCAGTGTTTGGGATGAATTAAATGAATCAATACAATAATCTGAGGAAACCATTTTTCACACCCTAGCTTTTTATGCATTTTGTTTAATATCAAGAGATAAAATCATGCTTTAACCGCAGCGTGAATACCTTTTTTTTTCTCTCTCTCTGTTAGGGGTTTCCATCCTGCTCCTACTTCTTCCAGCCTCAGCTGTCAATCAGGCGGGCAGTGGACACGCCTATTTTACTGCAGGGCACGCCCCTCCAACAGACCGCTGCCTTTGGCAGTCCTGCACGCCTTAAGTAAGCTGTGCCTATGTGGGTATTGTGGGTCTCACATACCATTACCAAAAACAATATTTTAAGGAAAAATATTTCTACCCATTATATGGGGTTATAAAAGGCATTGGTGTGCAGCACCCAGAAGAAAAAGATGAATTAAAAAAGGCATTTAGGTATTTCAATATTCATTTTAGTCAACTTATGGCTGATTGAGGGGATTCACTTGTGCTTTTTAAGGTGACTATTTGCAAGTTTATTCTTTGAAGTTTCTCTCTAATTTATGAAAAAAAAAACAGTCAAATGAATCCACTGAGGGGGAGGAAGTGATCAGCATACAATAGCAATCAATGGCTTTATTGATTTTATGAAAGTGTCAGGAAAAAGTCGTGTTGCTGAAGAATATATTACAATTTTCGATGCACGAAAGTGCATATTTTTGTTCTGTGACTCTCTTTTGTCCTTCATGTCAATACGCAACGAATGCCTTTGTGTGTGCGTGCGTTCAGGTTGTATGTTCCAGAGTTTGCCTCGTCTTTGTCCATCTCTGTGGCCGATTGTTCTTCAGAGGAGGGCGCAGAAAGTGGGAACTGTTCGCTGGTCCTCAGCCTGGGCTCCAGCTCTCCACTAGAGGGCCCTGTCACAGTGAACTGCTCAGGGATCAGCTGTTCTGCAGTTTTATTGAACCCCCCCTGGCACACCTGGTTAAGAGTTGTTGTGCAGAGCAGCCAGGTCAATAGAACTGCGACCTTCAGTATCTTCTCAAACTACACAGGTGATGAGAAATTAAGGACCACATGCACACGTGTGAAAATGGTGAATACTCAGATGTTAAATCTCTGTCCTAATTTACGCTTTCTCTTTCTCTCCAAATTTGTGTGTCTGCTTCAGTGGGATGTAAGCCACAAAGCCTGGGCCTTGCAGATGATAACGAAAAGCTCCCTGGCAACAGCAGTCTTAGCAACTCCACCTCTTCAGCCAATAGCTCAGTGTTTTCGGAGGCAGTTGCATTCAGCAACAAATCAACCTCTCTGTTAACACCTTTGCCTGCATCTGCCTGTGTTTGGAGCATCCCCGTGCTCTACGAGGAGGCGGATGTTCTGTCTTTCCGGTTCACCCCGGTCAACGGACCCAATGTCAGCGTTGCCCACACACACCCCACCCTGCTCACATACCCGTTGAATACCCAAGCAACCGGTGGCACGCTCAACTTCCAGCTCACGCTCAACACTGTGAGTGACGTCGAATTTAACGTACGGCTTTGTCCGCCCGGAGCCTGGTAAATAAATACTTGAGAGTATGTATGTTTTTCGTTCATGTAGACTAATATAACGCTGGGGAACGGTAGCAGGGTGGTGGCTTGTCTCTCTCCTGGGACTCCAGTCTTTGAACTCAACAGCTCTCAGCCATGCCGCACAGGTAGATTTGAATGTATAAAATATGGATACATTTTGCTAAAACCACAGTGGGCATCTGCAAGTAAGACAAATAGATGGACATTTACTTAATAAAATGGTTTTTTTTCCTTTTATACTTATCTAAGTGTGAATGACAAAATGACTGGTTATACGTCTATATTTGTCGGGTTTATCGGGTTACAATTTTGGTTAATGTCAGCCTCTCACCCGATGTCAGCTAAAATTGTCTCGGGGCCTCTCCCACCAACCCCCTGCAACCCAGTGCACAGGATAAGATGTATCGACAGTGAATGAATGAATGAATGAAACAAAGATCAAGGCTTGCAGATAAGATATAACATGTACAAATCGACATGTTAGTATTGTCATGGTGCTACTGACGCCTAGTGGTAAAGTTGGAAATTGTAGCTCCTGAAGTGGGAAACGACCATAGAAGACTGTGTGTTTGTATGTATGTGTGTGTGTGTGTGTGTGTGTGTGTTTTCAGCTTTGTTTGGAGGGTACAGCATGAATGTGACTGCCAGTGCTCCCAAAGCTGTGCTCAGGCTTCCTTTCCCAGTGTCAACAACGTGGTACCTCAGTCTGCAGCTCACATGCAACAGGTAATAGATCTACTCACACACCTTGTCCATGTGTGTTTGTGAAATGCATTTGCAAAGACACAACCTATCACAGGCAATAAAAAGATTTGCAGCATAGATTTGCGGTGCATTTTATATTCCATTTTCAGATATTTAGCATTTGCATCACATATGTAAACAATGCATTAGGAATTCTACAGGACTAAATCCACAGCTTCCAATTTGTGTTTTATTTTAGACTTTCTTTGAATCCGATCTTAAGTTGGGTCCTGAGTGTAGATACTTTGAACTTGTAGGACTTGTTCCACCTCTGTAATTGTTTTTTCGAATGCACAAAATTTCATCTGTTTATTTGGTGTTTAAAAAAAAACAACAAAAAAACAATGCGAACTTGTCAAACTCCACCTTCATTGGAATATAATTTTCCCCTCTGTAAGTTGAACTAATTATGTTGAATTCTTTGTTTAAAAAAAAAAAAAAAGTATCATCGAGATGACTGCGTGTGTGTGTGTGTCTTTGTGTGGGAAGCTCTGAACTCGTTCAGTGACATTCACAGCAGAGGCGGCAGCAGCAGCTCAGTGTGAAATCAACAACACCTCTGATATCCGTTCAAGCTCTGCAACCCGGTCTTTGATAATACCATCCACATTTTGACAAATTTCAAACAAGGTTTTCAACTCGTTCTGTCTGCAGCAGTGACTGTAGGAATCTGTCGGTGGTCTCCGTGATCCCAGAGGTTTTCATCAGTGCCTGTGTGGAGGACTGTGGGACGTACGGCGAATGTAGACTGCTGAGGTCCTACAGCTACTTATACGCCGCTTGTGTCTGCAAAGCTGGTACGACACACACTATCATATCTATTATCTACTTCTTTTGTGTTGTATGATTTTCACTTCTGCTGACCTCAGCTCGGCACCAAAAAGTACAACCAATCTTTAACTAAGACTGTATGATGTGGGCAAGTATGTGAAGATGACAGATTTTTTGACGGCCATTTTTGGATGTCTATCCATGTCACAATGTGTTTTTACATGTCAGATCCACACAGATAAACTAGGTCTGTCTCCAGTGAATTGGGGAGTACTTTCATTGTATCTTTATTTGAAATATCTTGAAAAAGTTTGAACCGCTTAATCATTTCTGGCTAATGTTAAGATGGTTTCTAGCTAGTTTTTAAATGGCCTCTTTTCCATGACTTTGAATTTCAATTGGGGAAAAAATGATCAGCGTATCAGCTAACACAAACGCACAAACACAGGATTTTTGCTACACAATGATCCATATGTGGCTCAACTGTCAAATGACTGTTTGACATATTGATATATTACTCAGACCTTACCAAGATTAAAATATTTTCTTTATCCCCGTGTGCGTGTGTGTGTCTCACCAATTAGGCTGGAGTGGTTGGGGCTGCACCGATGATTCAGCTGCTCAGTCATTCCGGCGGCAGCTAATAGCAACCCTGCTGCTCACTCTCAGTAACCTTTTCTTCCTGCCTGCGATCGTTGTGGCCATCAAACGCTACTACATCACCGAAGCATCAGTCTACCTCTTCACAATGTTTTTCTCCACGGTAACCCAAATAGGAACTACATACGAAATGCGGGAAATAAAAGTCACTTTTTTTTTTTTCTTAACTCTTTCGTGGTTATATTTGCAGTTCTACCATGCCTGTGACCAACCAGGAACAGCTGTTATGTGCATAATGGACTATGATGCCCTCCAGTACTGTGACTTCCTAGGCTCTATCTGCTCCATCTGGGTCACCATCCTGTGCATGGCTCGCCTCGCAGATACGTGGAAATATGTAAGGCACTGAGCACCTCCCGTTTAGCGAACCGTTCGTTGGGTTTTGTGACAGCAAATGTGAGCTGTATGTCTCTCTGCTGCGTGTTTGTGTGCAGACTCTGTATTTGCTCGGCGCTCTGCTGATAGCCATGTCAATGCAACTGGATCGCAAAGGTCTGTGGAACCTGCTGGGCCCCATCCTCTGTGCCATTCTGTTAATGGTTGCCGTGTGGGTAAGAAGTAAAGCGATATGTTTTCTGCGTCCCGCCTAACACACAACCAAGGAAACTCAAGTTTGAGAATGCGGCTGGAAGATATGAATTAAAAAATACTATCATTTATTTTGAAGCTAAAGGAATAGTCGAATCCCCCTTTTTATTTAGTTCCTGTCACAAACATTTGATCACATGGAATCTGATGCAGCACCTGAACTCAATTGTACACACATTACTGAACATTTATCCAACTAATTTCTTATTTCCTGAAAATCTACTGCTCATTTTCCCATCACTCCCCAGCCATTTCTTTTCGGAAGCCTTGCAGGTTTTTAAATCTAACTCTCTTGCTGACTCATGTTGGCCTGAAAACAAATCCAATGAATATTCTTGAATAACAAAAGGTACTTTAAGCCAATAAAACAAACAAACATTTAATTAGCAAAGAGTAAAACTAAAAGTCTTGATTTTGAGAATGATTTTGTGCTGCTTTTGAATAGTTTTTTTTGTTTTGTTTTTTGCTTTCAGGTTTACCGGGGGGTGCGGCGGAGACACTGTTACCCACCTTCCTGGCAAAGATGGGTCCTGTTCCTGCTCCCGGGGGCCCTCTGCGCTCTCATCGGAGTGTGTTTGTACATTTTCGCCGAGACGGAGGACAACTACTACTACACGCACTCACTGTGGCACATCCTGGTCGCTAGCTGCGTGGTGTTCCTGCTCCCACCGAGGGAGAAGGGCAAGGAGGCCCTGGGCTGGAGCAAAGGCTGGAGGTTGACATGGACCTGGAGCTGGACACCTCGGGTTTGTGGGTACACACTCTGCCAGAGCAGCAGCGATGAGCTCTATACTGTCACATAGTGACGCACGAAATGCTGTAAAAGCGGCAAACCAGCCAAGCCTCACCATCCGTAGTCAAGCAGAGAGGGGCTGGTCGGCCGTACCGCACACGAGGCCTGACGCTCTGAATCAAACCCACCATTCCGAACACGCAAATTCTGATTAGCACTCAAAAGTAAAAGGAAAATACAACCCCTTTGTTTTGCACAATATTGTTGATCCATTGCTCCCTGGCAGGTTCTTAAAGGATTAAGATCCCAAACAATATTTGTTATTGTAATGTGGAGCTTAAGTTCCCCAGGCGAAAGAAATAGTGCCTTACAATCAGGCCTAAAAACATCCCAAATCCTCACGTTTTCAGAAGGGGGTTGTAATCTCCCGATGAACAACAGTGCGCACAACAAAGATGCTATTTTGCAGCTAACAGCCTCTTGGGAGCAACGCCTACATTTCCCAATGATAACCTGTTACCTTCAATGCATCACAGTCCAACATTCAAAAGAAAAAATACCATCAGATGTGTGTGTGTGTGTGTGTGTGTGTGTGTGTGTGTGTGTGTGTGTGTGTGTGTGTGTGTCTGTAAAACTCTTGAGTTATAAAGGGGAGTGTATCATTTTTTTTTTAAAATAAATGCCCCGGCGTCGGTGTTTTTTGTCCA
>CAAKHD010008361.1:3421-14630 GCA_901007705.1 Fistularia tabacaria
TCTCCGGGTGCCTCAGGGTTGCTGGGGGTTCCTCGGGTTCCTCGGGGTTCCTCTGGGTTCTTCGGGTTCCTCAGGGTTCCTCAGGGTTCCTCTGGGTTCTCTGGGTTCCTCCAGGTTCCTCAGGGTTCCTCTGGGTTCCTCAGGGTTCCTCTGGGCTCTCCGGGTTCCTCAGGGTTCCTCTGGGTTCTCCGGGTTCGAGATGTATGTCTCTCCGTGCCGTGTGGATGAGAGGGTGAATGGCCGTCTGTGATTGGTCCAGCGGGGATAGGCTCCGCCCCCTGTGTCTCCCGGAGACCTGAGTGTGTGAGTCCTCGATCACGACCACACACAGAGTCGACTTTTCTTTTTCAATCCAAGTAAAGATTCGCCCATGAACTCAAATTTGGGTAATTCCTTCGTTCTTCAAATCCCTCCGCTTCCTCCCGGTCGCCGTGGAAACGTTCGTCTCTCTGAAGTGGCCCTTTGTGCTCATCATCGTGAAAAAGAAATGAAACGTCATGAAATTCCCCCTGAGATCCTGCAGGAAAATATTCCCAAATAAAATGTGCATTGAATGATTCAAAGTGTGGCCTGGGCCTCGTTTCCTCGGATGTAGAAACCGTCGCTGGACTTTCCAACGCTCATCGATCGGAAAGAACGGCTTTCAGTCCAGAAGGTCCTGCACCTCCTGGAGCTCATTTGAGCTCTAAATAATGCACACGGATGATCTGCTGGCTCTGCCGCAGAGAAAACCCTTTTCTCTTCACGCGATATTTCCCCGGTGGTCCCTTTGACTCGGAGGCTCCTCGCGTGGAGGTGTCCTCCAAGCAGGGACCTTCTGGCTGGAGGCTCCGGACCAGCCGCTTCATGGCAGGGCTTCCTCAAACTGTGTCTCTCACGGAACCCGGATGAAGCCGGTCTGAGTCGAGGCTCAGCGGACGCTCAGTCGGCCGTGTTCGCGAACATGTAAGAGGAGCTGCTCAAGCGTGAAGCTCGCCGTGAAGTTCCTTCACACCTCCTCTGCCCTGGAACCCTGGGCGGGGGGGCGGATCCACGGGTTTCTGCGTTTGTCTCCCGCCCGCGTGTTTCGCCCTGTTTTTCCTTTCGTTGTCACGAAACATTTGTCACGCGCGAGAGCCGAGTCGTCGTGAGCCGGAACGATCCGCCCGGAAGCACCCGAGCTCAAGTGTGAAGGATCAAATTAGCCGCCGCCGCCGGGATGGAGGGGCGGAGCCAGACTGCGGGGGTGTGGACGGATCCACGGGCAGCCGGGTGTCGCCGGGGTCAGGCTTCGGAGACGGAGCAGATTTAATCCGGAACAGGAGCGCCGGAGATTATCCTCCGTGGAAACGTTGGACGGGCCGCTCTCCAGGAAAGCCGTGATCCGTTCGCCGCGTAAAGCCGGGGGGGGGGGAAAGATGGCGGAAAAAAACGGGGGGGGCGTTGACGCTCTTCGTCGGCGGTATCCTCGCGTTTGCAAAGACAGATTATATTCGTCTTCCCGTCCCGTATAATCTGCGATCCCACTCCTCGCCGGGGGAATTCGCCAGATCCCCCCACACACACAAAGGTTGAACCCGGAGCCGCGCCGCCGTAATCCCGCGCGCCGCCGCTAATGAAAGGTGGCATTTGTATTCCGAGTCTAAGTGCGTTCGCTATCAAAGGGCTGCGCGTACAAACCCGCTCGCCTCCTCTTCATTTAGCTAACAGAGATAAGCAGAGGCCAGATTAGCAGGAGGAAGAAGACGGAGCTGATCAAGAAGTTACCTCGCAGGATTACTGCCTTTGTGTCGCACACCTGCTGAATGTTAACAATTTAAATTTCACTTTGCACGCCTTTGGAACGCAGTGTGTGTGTGTGTATGTGTGTGTGTGTGTGTGTGTGTGTGTGTGTGTGTGTGTGTCTGTGTGTGTGTGTGTCTGTGTGTGTGTGTGAGCTCCTGCATTGGAGAAAGCAGACCTGATGTTTGGAGAACCAGGCAGGAGGTCCAGTCATGCACTACTGGTACTAATACTTCAGCTATTACGCAACTTCTGCTACACTACCACTACCACACGACTACTACTAGTACTACTACTACGACTACTACTACTACACTTCAGCTACTACTATTCAACAACCACAATCCTGGAACTACTACTATACTACAGTTACCACACTACTACAACTTCTGCGGCTACTACTGCTACTACTACTCAACAGCTACTACACCTTAGCTACCACACTACAGTTACTACAATAGCTATTACACTAATGCTACTGCACGACAACTACTTCTACACAACCAACACCACACTGCTACTACTACTACTACTACTACGACTACTACTACTACTACTACTACTACAAAACTTCAGCTCCCACACTACAGTTTCTAGCACAACACAGCTATTACACTGAAAACTACTACACTACTGCAACTACTCCGATGCTGCAGTTACCACACTACTACTACTACTGCAGCTACTGCACGACAACTACTACTACATAACCAACACCACACTGCTACTACTACTACTACTACTACTACTACTACTACTACTACTACTACAAAACTTCAGCTCCCACACTACAGTTTCTAGCACAACACAGCTATTACACTGAAAACTACCACACTACTGCAACTACTCCGATGCTGCAGTTACCACACTACTACTACTACTGCAGCTACTGCACGACAACTACTACTACATAACCAACACCACACTGCTACTACTACTACTACTACTACTAAACTTCAGCTACAACACTACAGTTTCTAGCACAACACAGCTACTACACTGAAAACTACCACCCTGCCGGAAAAACTACTATGCTACAGCTTCCACACTACTACTACTACAACTACTACTACCACAATACTACTACGACACAGCAGCTACGACACTGCAGCTTCCACTCGCCACTGTAGGAGGAACTTGCAGATGGAAAGTCCAGCAGTAATTTGAGAAAAGAGCTCAGCCATGATCCGGCCTCTTGTTCACCTCCTGTTAAATTCATGAATCCACTTTCCACACGGCTCCTGCTGCAGTCAGGGCCGCTGGAGACCGCTCACGATCCACTCCTTCATCCAAGATCTGCTCCGTCTCCCTTGCGTCAGGGTGGCGTCGACGCTGCAGCCTATCCCTGCTGTGATTGGACGAGAGGCGGGGCCCATCTCGCAGCCACATTTAGAGACATATAAGCCTTCACACCTCACGTAGAGACATGCAACCATCTCAAAACCGGAGAACCCGGAGGAAGCTCACGCAGACACGTGGAGAACATGGAGACTCCACATGGAAAGGCCCCCTGTGGGAATCCAACCGGGGACCTTCTGGCTGTGAGGGGGCGGGGCTAACCGCTACTCCACCCCGCCGCCCCCCTGCTGGTATTCCTGAAGGTATTCCTGAGGTGACGGCACGAAGTCCTGACCGATCCTTCGCAGTCACAGTGAGTGTTCCTCACGGAAACCAACGAGAACATTCAGCATCCTGAGGGCTCGTCTTCAGAACTGCTGCTTCCAGGAAAAAGGGAGTTGAAGGTGCACTGAAGTGGCTCCCCGCCGTTCTCTCCGTTCTGTCAGCTCTTCCCTCAAAGCTCTGCATATTTCATGGGCAGCTCTTTGCGGAGAAGAAGAGGTCACTGCGAGAAGCTCTGAGAACCGGAGCTGAATAAAGACGTCGGCGGGGATTGAAGTGGAGAAGGAGATGATTGGGGTGAAAATCCAGGACAGAAGTGTATTTATTTACATCACGGGGGGGTTTGATTCCAGAGCTCCTCCTCTGGACCATCTCCTCTCCACGTCACCTTCCTTCCTGCTGCGCTGGACGAGGGCGCATCTCCACGGCTGCTTGCTCGAAGGTCAGGGCGCTGCGTGAAGCTCCGGACAACGCTGGTTTTTCATCCCTTGCGAGGTGGATGTCCAGGAAATGAGCCCTGATCTGAGACGGCTTCGGGGTCGAACGTATTTGTCTCAACCGATAAATCGCTAAGATTTGCTTTTTAAAGGTAGGAGCTGCAAACCGGCGGCTCCTTCATCGTTTCTGAGCTCGGTCGGTGCAGAAGAACGTGACGGGTCGATGAGATGATCACAGACGTTTGGCCTCCTGGACGGGTGGATGGTTCCTGAGGGCCACGCTTTGTGTCGGGCACGACTGGAGGAATTCTAAAGGTGAGCTCCACATTCATTCGTTCATTCATTCATTCATTCATTCATTCATTCATTCATTCTGTGTTCTGACACCTGGTGGTGGCTGGAGTCCATCCCAGCTGTCATCTGGCGAGAGCTGGGGTTCATCCTGGTCCATCACATACAGACACATCCAACCGTTCGCCTTCTCATCCACACGTCTGGACCCCGCAGGGTCTCCATGAAGCTCCTGCATGTGTTTGGACTGCGGGAGGAACCCGGAGAACCCTGAGGAACCCCCACGCAGACACGGGGAGAACCTGGAGGCTCCACACAGGAAGGTCCTCCTGTGGGAATCCAACCAGGGACCTTCTGGGCGCGTGCAGTGCTGAGCGCGGTGCCTCCTTCGGTTTCACTCTTCAAGCGTCCGTCGGTGGTTTCCTCCCCGCCGTCTCTTGTCGGGCTGTGAAGTCTATCACACCTGCGGCAGAGAAGATGACGAGATCCTTCATCCTGGGTTTCAAAGCACATTCATCAAACGACGTGTTTCTCCAAGCCTTCCTCTGATTAGCTGGAAAACCTCGTCCGGCCGCGGAGCCGATTCGCCGGCGTCAAATAACACGACCCGGGTTTCAAAGCCCATTCATGGAAACATCAGCCTCCCTGATCCGTCCTTTGGTGAGACCTTCCCTCTGAGGGACGGCCTCCGTCCGTCTTCTTCTCCCCCCCCCCGCCTGGACTTTCTGAGTCAATTATCGGGACTTATCGGGACACGTGGACTTGCTTGGCGCCGAGGGCCACGCCGTGTTTCATCCCGAAAATCCCCGTCTAAAATCGAATAAAACCATCGGAGATCCGTCTGAGTCAAACTGGAGAAGGTTCAAAGAGGTGGAGATGGTATTCTTCGAGGAGATTTGTTGGAGGAGCTGCGCTGTCATCCTTCTCCTCCTTCAGATCTCTCTGTTCCTTTTGTTTCTTAAGGCTCCTGGAATGTGCTTAATGACTGTGTTTTCATGAGAAGATAAGCTGCTTTCACACCACAGGAACTTTTCCCAGCTCCGAGAAACAACCTTTTTAGGTCCAGGGCTGTTCTTTGGTGTGTTGAGACAGCAGAGGAACCCGGTTCCTCGGACCTCAGCACTTGGAGCTCCCGGGCTCCCGCACAGAGGCAAGGTCTTTGTAAGGTTCCATGAAACTCGTAGGTGCTTGGTGATTGGTGGAGCTCATAAGCCACGCCCATCACCAGATACATCTTGCGGAGCGCCATTTTTTCAAGGGGATGCTGGTCCCTGCTCAGATGTTTTCTTGGGGCGAAGTGGACAGAAGTAGCAAGAAACGGAGCCATGAAGAGGTCCAGGCTCTTGTGGCCTGCTCCGCCTCAGAAAGGTCTCCAGGGCTCGCAGGGGAACGTCTACATTTGAGAAGAATGAGCCAGAATGAGTGCGGAGTTAGCCAACGGCTAACGGGGCTCTTCACAGTGCTGGGAGAAGATAAAAACTCCTCAACCATCTGACAGTCCGTGGTTATTATTCCACAAACGCTGTGGCAGCTTCACCTTCTTGGTGTCCCTGCCATCTTCCTCTTCTTCCTCTTCTTCCTCTTCTTCTTTGGTGGTTTGTATGTGGGTGTGCAGCTGAAGGTGCACGTCGTCTCAGTTTTCCCTGAAGAGGTCCTCGCCGCCTGTGGGAATGCACAACCGGGACGTTCCCCCGGAGGAGGCTACCTCCTGGAACCAAACTCCTGCCGAACACTTCGAGGAGCTGAGCTCCCGGAGCTTCTCCGTCTGACAGCGGCTCAAGTCGGCGTTCCGGTTTCCCTCCTGGCCGACCTGGATCCCCGTGTTGTGTTTGAACTTGCTCGAACCGCATACGTGTGCGCCAACCGCGTGTTTCCCAGCGCCCTGAGCAGATGGAGCGCGGCACCATGCGTGCGCCGCCATCACTCATCGCTGCCGTCGCGGAGCCCATTCTTCTTCCAGAAATGTGCATGTGGGTGGACTTTTTTCAACTTCCACTCCCACTCTGAATATGGCAACAATGGTACTGTGAAAAATGGCCCGGCGTGCGCTATTACGGTTCATTTGTCTTGTGCAACAAACGAAAAGGGAACACATTGTAACTTGGACTAACTTTCTCACCCTTTCCGGCTGTAACAAATGATCTGGGCTCATTGAATATCCGTGGTGCGAGCGAGCGCCGACCCCATAAGTGAAAATATTATTCCGGTTCCTTGAACCTGCGTTGCGTCAGCCCACCTTGGAGGGGAGGGATGTGGAGTTCAGGAGTGTGACGCGGGAGGGGAAGGCAGGGAGGCTGGAAAGAAAACGGCCGGTTGTGAAGCTGCTCAACCCCTCAGGGCGCCTCTTCAGATGTTCCTCTCCCATCGCCACTATTGTTCATTCTGAAGAAGTAAAGGGTGATGAGGCCGCTGCATGCAGATGTTTACCGCTCAGGCAGCAGGCCACAGAGCCGCGGAATCAGAAAATATTCAAGAACGGCTTCTCTCCCGCGGTCCAGAACATGCAGGAGGTTCATTGGAGGACCTAAATTGTCCGGGCGTGTGAACGGTTGCATGCCTGTGTGGGCGGTGATGACAGGGTGAGAGCTGATCGACCGGTCCGGCGTGAAGCCCACCTCTGGCCCACTGACAGCTGAGATAGGCTCCAGCCCTTCCACCGCCTGACGGCAGGACGCGGGGAAGCAGGATAATGATTGAAGTTTAAAATGTCCTCTCGCTGAGTCGCCTGCCAGCCCTCCCAACACCAAGACACAGTTCCTGCTGGGAGGTCCTGGCTGGCCCAGCTTGCTCCTGTGGTCCCGGCCATCCCAAGCTCTCCGCCAGGCCTCTTCTTGCCCCTGAGCCCTCAGCCACCACCATCCAAAAGAAACTCCCCAACTCTCTGACAACTGAGGGTTCCTTCTTCTCCCTGACGGCCACCTTTAGGTTGGGACAGATGCCCAAGTTGGTGGGCATCAAGATGGTTGTTCCCTCTTCTGCTTGTGGCCTCACATGGCCTTCCTGTGGCCAAGAACCCATGGAACAAACTCCTGAGGGACACTTTCTGGAGAAGTGGAAGGGTTCAGATAGTCAACGAGAACAAAATGGAAGGCGGTTGAAGGATGCAAGAGACAATGTGGACCCGCTCCTACTGCGTGTAGAACCTGCCAGGACCTCGTTGACTTTGCAGCTTGGTTCTCAATGAACCGTTGAGTTCTGGAGAGTTCTAATGGGTCACTCCTGGTTTACCTTGGTGGAGATTAGTTGTCTCCCTGAGGAAGTTCAGGTGGCTTGTTTGTAGAGATGGGCTCCTGGAGCGGAGCCGCTTCTTCTCCCTTCTGCAGGTTTCTCGGCCTCATTCTGAAACCGACGGTCTTCTCCGTTGCGTCTCTTCCAGTGGTCCACGGACGAAGGCCAGATGTCGCGGACACTGAACGTGACCTTCCCTCCCTGCCGGGAAGACGCTGTGGACGCCGGGCAGTAGCTCAGCTCAAGGTAAGCCCACACCTCAGCGTCCGCGGGGAAGCGTTCATTTTCTCTGCTCCGACCGGCCGCCTGATCCTGCTCCCGCGTTTTTGGATCTGCAGGATTTAAACTGTTCCTTTGGCTCTCCTCCATGAGAGACTCTGCACAAGAAGCTGACTTCCACGCCGGCGGCATCCATGTATTGAATGTAACGTATCAGTATGTTTGTTTATTCCTGCGTTTCCTTGCCGCCCATGATCTCGGAGGGGTTTTTCTGGTCCTTCTCGCCCCGCGTGTGTTCTGAGAGCCCGGTTATCTCGCCATCCGGCGCGCTACCATTGCAGAATGTACACAGGCCAGCGAGGCATACATGTCTGGCTCTCAATGCACATATTCAATCCGCAACAAACACGGGCATCTTCTTCTACTTCCACAAAGACCTGCTGAGAGAATAAGCGTCGATGCCCGCTCACTTAATCCTCCCCGGTACAACAGATCAAAGAATCCACCTGATTCTCTTTGCGGCGCCGCCGTTTTTATTGCCTTCCTCGATGAAATCGCTCAGAAACCGCGCGTTTATCTCGTCCACTTTCGCAGCCTCGGAGAAATCAAAGGGGCTCTGAGGGTGAATGCTAAACGTGGGCAGCGGCTGTCTCAGCCATTCCGGTTCTTCTCGCCGTTCGCTTATCTTCCCTGTTACTCATCGCTTACCACTCTCTTTCGTTCCCCTGCAGGTAGACCGTTCCTTTTCATCTCTCCTGAGTCGTGGAGAAAAAGAAAGAAAAAAGCCTCGTGGAAAGTTGTTAAATCATATCAGTTAATTACGCCGAACCAAATATTTGGTTCTCCTCCAGATCTCTCTCGTCGATGTGGCCGATTGCTTCCGCTGATTCTCCTCCCTCTCTCTCTTCCCTCGGCGCCGTCGAATCACGGCGTATTCACGTCCGCCGAGCGCCGTCCGGCTTATCTGCCGGCGTTATCAGCGAAGCCTAGATGTATGTGCAGACCCGCGGCAGGCGGGGGAGGCCAGGTGGAGGCTCGGCACCACGATATTTCCAAGGTCGTGGGAGGCGTCGGCGGCCGCTTCCCCGCGGCCGTATCTGAAAAATCCCCGACCGCGCTGGCAGATTAAAGATCACACGTGTACACGAATATCTCCATTTTTGAGGATGGATCTCTTTGACGAGATGCCACGCTTTATCGAGGAGTGACAGTTTAGCATTTTTAATCGTCGGCTACAGTCCGGGAAGGGAAGCCGCCCCGGTGAGTTGTTATCTGGGTGATGTACGAGGCGGGAAGGAAGGTCCCGGCTCGGAGGAGGTCCCCGGCCGTTAAGTGTGCATGGAAACACGGCGGTGCGTATCTGGCCGGCCGTGAAATTGGCCGTCAGGCGTCTGAAATCGGTTTCGGTGTGTGACGGATGGGCGGCGCCGGCCGCTTCCTCGGCAGACGACCGACATACGAGCCGCTCCTGACGTTCACGAGAGACGCTTCCCATGAAAGCAAAGGTCTCGGAGGGATTTGTGTCCCGCTGACGGACGGATCTCTGCAGAAGACACACAGGATCTCCTCCCTGAGGAACTTGTTTTTTGGCCTGTTGATACAAATCAATCAATCAATCAATCAATCAATCAATCAATCAATCAATCAATCAATCAGTCAGTGTGTCGAGTTGCTGAAACAGACTTCACGAAAGAAGGAGATCCTTCTGATCCTTCTTCTTCTTCTCCCCGGGTTGCTCCCTTCAGGGTCTCCACAGCCAATCATCTGCCTCCATCTGACCCTCTCTTCTCACACACTTCTTGTCCTCCTTCCATCCATGAACCTCCCCTCTGGTCTTCCTCCAGACCTCCTCCAAACTCAGCCTCCTTCTCCCCAGATCTTCTCCATCCCTCCTCTGTCCATGTCCAAAACATCCCAGTGTGACTTTACCTCCAGAACATCTAGCATGTGCCGTCCCTCCGATGGCCTCCTTCCTGGTCCTCTCCATCCTGCTCACTCCCAAAGAGGAACCTCCACATCTTCACCTCTGCTGCCTCAGTGTCTCCAAAGTGGACCCCATGGCTGCTCCTCACCTCTGCGTTCTCCACCCTTCCTTCCGTTCTGGCTGATAGTCTTCTGTCACCCCTCTCACTTTTCTCCACCCGTTCCGACCTGCTTCACCTTCTCTCCACACCTTCTGTTGCTCCCCACTGCTGATCCTCAATGCTTTACCTCCTCCACCTTCTTCATCTCCACTCCCTGTCGCCTCATCCTTCCACCTTCTCATTCACACGCATGTATTCTGTCTTCCTGCAGATAACCTTCATTCCTCTCCTTTCCAGAGCATACGTCTCTAGATGTTCCTCCTCCTGCTCACTACAGATCACAGCGTCATCTGCAAACATCCATGGAGATTCCCATCTGGCCTCCTCCACATGAAGCAGACGTGTTGTGATGTGGATGGATGGATGCTTCTGAGTCGGGGTGGTGGTGGATTCCACAGCAACCATTGTTCCAGCATGTTTGATGCATCTGATGGACACCTCAGCTTCTACATGCATTCATGACAGCCACTCACAGCAGCTTCACGGATTAGAATTCCATGTTGTCCCCGAGTCTGCGCGGGGTTCCACCTGGTTCTCCGGGTTCCTGCCACAGTCCCAGAGCTGGAGACTGTATCTTTCCCAGATGTGAGAATGAGAGGGTGAATGCTGGTGTCTGGGTGCTCCAGGATGATCTCCGCCTCTGGTCCAGAGACAGAAACGAATGGAATGTCAGAAACTGGGCACGAAAACAGGAAATCCAGGTGTTTCCTCGGCGCTGTCAGACGAACGTGCATGGAAGTGCGTCGGATGAGGACACATGGAAATCCAGCCAACGATGTTCTGTTATTCAACCTCTTTGTTGAACTTGAATGGAACTGCACTTAAAGACAACAACTTCTGCCGTGGCAGGAGGGCTGCAAACTCCCTCACTGCGTAGTTCCTGCGAGCACTTTCAACATCCATGTTTGAGCCAAACCGGTCCATGAAGTCCACCTCCGAGGCTTCCAGAGGGACGCCGTGATGTGTCGTTCGTCATAGCGACGTAGCATCAAAGCCTGCGTCGGCGCAGCTGGTGGGCGGGGCCTCCCGGGCACCGGCGGGTCCCCGGGGGCCCGGCGGGCTGACGGCCTCCCGAGGCCGAGGCGCTTCACCGCAGCTCCCGTCTGCGCCGTCGCGTCCCGCCTCCGCCTCCCCCGGCCGGCCGGCCGCGCGACGTCTCAATGTACTGAGGAGCCGTAGCTTTCCATGGACCGCAGGGTGCAGGTGTCCGGCTGCGGCGTTGGTCCACAGCGCTCGCACACGAGGGAAGCTCTGTCCCGCCCAGCAGCGTCGCTGTCTGATCCAGGAAAAGCCGTCCTCGCCAGCTCGGCTCCTTCATATGTTGTTCACTGGACGAGTCCCCAGGCTCCCGGCTGATTAGAATACGGGCTGCCTGCTAGAAGAACTTGATGCACATCACACACACACTTTCCTTTCATGTTTCATGCAAGCTATATTTCCCACCCTTCTTCTCCTGATATTATGCGTGACCTCTAAGCTAGCCCCCCCCCCCCCCCCCCCCCCCCCCCCCCCCACCCCCCCCCCCCCCCCACCCCTCGCCCCTCTTTTTCCCCCCCCCAACCCCCCCCC
>CAAKHD010008361.1:27412-42921 GCA_901007705.1 Fistularia tabacaria
GGATCGGTCGCTTTTAATGCGACCGGGTCCCGGGTCCCGGGTCCCGAGTCCCGGGTCCCGAGTCCCGAGTCCCGAGTCCCGAGTCCCGAGTCCCGAGTCCCGAGTCCCGAGTCCCGAGTCCCGAGTCCGCTGTGGGATCTGGACAAAGAGGATGTCACTGGGGCTCCATCGCTGGAACCTGAAGAACACCTAAACGCTCCTGTGGGAGAGGTGAAGTGCAGACCGGCAGCCTCCTCCTTTGATTTTTTTCTCTATTTCCGTTTCTCCTCTGTGCTCTTTGAAGACGCCGTTGTCTCGCGGCTTCAAGACGCCTCGGATCCTCTCAGACGCCTCTTTTATCCCAGCGCTCGACGAGGCTCCTGTTTTTTCGCCCTCAGCCGGCGGAGACAAACCTCGGTCATTACCGTGAGTAGGTGAATCTCAGGGTGCAGCGTTGCAGCAGGAGAAGTGCTGACAGAGGAGGAGCTCGCTGGAAGATCTTCAGGGGTAGAGAGCTGGCTTGCAGTTGCCCCCCCCCTTTGAAATATACACTCCACTTGACTTGTCTAAGTAGAGTCGATGGTGCGGTTTAGCGCTGATGAAAGTGGGCTGTTTGCACCTCTTCTGCGCGGCCCTGACCCACCACCGCTGCGCAGACATGTGGACCACGCAGGGTTCCTGAGGACCGGCCGGCCGACGACGCTTCATTTTTGGTGCCTCGTGATGTCCCGAGTGCTCGATCCCGATCCAACGGGTCGGACTTCAGGGTTGGAAGCAGCCCTGAGGGAACGGCAGCTGTAGGACGGTCAGAAGCTTCTCGACCGGCGTCTCCAGATGAACGAGAGGGTGGAGGTTTGCATGTCTGTAGATGTGGCCCTGCGATGGATCCAGGCTGAACCCGCCTCCGGTCCAATTCATGTAGATAGAAATGAATGTGTCACTTCCATGGCAACAAGGACATGAAACCCGTCACTAAATATATTTGACTTTTCTTTTAGAAACAAACTTTTATTCAGTGTCAAGACAAATACTGGAAATGAAATGTGGATCGGGTTTCTCCTTGAGAAATAGTTGAATAACTGCATAAAATTCATTTCACGGACACTCAAAATTGGTTTATCAAAAAAAGAAAGATAGAAATTCTCCAGGAGGAAAGATGAGGTCCAGGGTTTGTCTCAGAGCTGGTCTGGAGGTCACTGTCTGTGGTCCATCAGAGTTTGGGTTTCTCTCTCATCTCCTTACGGCTAGTCTGTGTTTTGGAAGGGAATGGTCTCCAGCTCTTCTCCACCTTCTCTGACCCTCAGCACTCAAAATCCTCCACCTTCTTTATCTTGCTCCGGCTCGCCTTCATTCCTCTCCTCTCCAGAGCAAACCTCCACCAAACCTCTCTAGAGCTTCCTCCACCTGCTCCCCGCTCTCACGATACATCAGGATGTCATCTGCAAACCTCAGAGTCCATGGCGATGCCGTCATGTCAGTGGAGAACTGCGCTGCCCGCCGCCGCCGCCGCCCACCAGAGCTCCACAATGTCGTTTTTCGAGCTTGCAGGAATTCCGAAAACGATCCTCCGTGGCCACGGTTTTGATCGCGGGTATGGATTTTCTCTGAAATTGACTATAGATCGGCATTAAGCGGGGGTTTGTATAATCATGGACCTCCTCTCCGTCACCCTTCCCTGGTTCGGTAAGAGAGGAGCGAGAGCCCGATCAGATTCATTGCCCGGTAGCTTTATAATTATTTACTCCATTAGCCATTAGGGGTCCGCGCAAAGTGCACTGGCTCGCAAAATTAGAATCCTTATCTGAATGTTCCAGAGCCTCCACTGTATTCTCGAAGAACGTTGAAACGCGGTGCGGTAAACCTCGGCCGGGGAGCTCTGGGTGTGCGAGGACGTTGCGAGGGCAGGCCGGTATCTGGCGTGTAATGCAGAGCGGCGGGTTCTTTCAGCCAAACTGTAATGATTTCCTACGGGGGGCAAGGAGCCAGCCGTCATAGGCTGCAATTTGAAATCCTGCCGTTACTCAGACGGCAAACAATGACAGCGTAATGACTGTTCATACTTCTTATGAAGGCACAGCGACTCTGACAGCCAGAAAGAGCAATCTATTCCCTCACCGGAGTGTCAGGAGGGAATTAGCCGTCGGAATTCAGCACGAGCCGGGGGAGCCGGGCCGCTGAAAACACCTTCCACCGTGGCTGAGGAACGTATGTCCGGTGTTGATGGACGATCCTGATGCAGCGTGAATGCGTGTGGGCTCGCATTAAAAACCCGGGAGTTGCGGAAAAATTAACCGAATCGAGTTTTTACGCACTTAATGGATGAGCCGGGAAAGAAAAGCACACGAGTAAATATTAAAAGTCCATCATTCTATTATTTATCAATCCTGGCATTTGTTCATTGGTAGCCGAATGTCGAAAGACGACCGGGCACTCGTGCTTTTACTGAGGTATCAACCCAATCAAAGTGCAGTCATTAAGAATTAAAAACAAACAGACGGTTCTAAAGATGAGACTCATCAACGAGCGCGCAACCAGGAGCAGGATTCGTGGGAAAGCCAGAGAAGGGACTGCAGATGGAGAGCCTGCCTCAAAGCGGCTACATGATGAAGCTGATCTCACAAGGGCCTCTTGGGAACGTGTCCTTGGCGCTGCATTCCTTCACTGATGCCAAACGTGGAGGCAGAAGTTACGATCCCTCGTGATGAGGGCTACAAGTCCGGGTCCCGTCGCCGTCGCCGCAAACGTCTCCTGGTATAGATGCTCATCGCCGCGCTGATTAGCATGTTCGAATTCAGGTCAGAGCGAAGAGAGCATCGTGTAAGCGGCAGCTGGAGGAGGGCGAGGAGGTCCTCGTCCGACCTGGGAGGGCTGCGGATGCTCCTCCTGTGCTCCAGGCAGAGCCGGCGGCGGATCTTTAGAGCGCAGCCTCGACCTGATCCGCCGTGCTGCTACGTGACATCCTCCTGTTTTTCAGATAAAGGCCGTAATAAAATTCCACATCCCGACGTGAGGCGCGTCCGCCCTCTTTGTCCCCGCTCAGGTTTCTCATTAGCATTCGCGCGCGGCGGTCCGATGGCAGGTGACGGGCGGAGCGCCGCAAGGTCACGGCGGGCGCTGAGCCTGAGCGACCGCGGCGGGGAGCGGAGCTCGCTTCACCGCCCAACACTTTCTGCACAAAGACAGGCATTGTATTCACTCGCACAACACATAATAGCTCAGCAGCATGTTTACATTTGTCAGCCGGTGTCGGTGGCGGCTGACGGACGTGGACGTGGAGCTCAAACCTGGCAGGTTTGAAGAGATCTGATTATCATGTCTGGCTTGTTTCTCCGTGCTGTTTATTGTGTTCACACACACACGAACGCAGTCCTGCCGGCTTGATTTGATTTCACCGTTTATCATTTCTTTGTGCTGCTCGTGGTGATGTAGCATTTTCCCCTCTGGCCTCCTGCGGGTCGGTCCGGCGTCTCCTTCGAGCCGGGGCTTGAGGGCTCCGGGGCAGCTCCCAGGATCGCGCTCTTCTGCACATGGATCTCCAGACGCTCTTCTCGGAATCTGCCGGAGATCGCCGCTCCCGGTGACGCCCCGCCGCTTCTCCAACGCCTCCTTGAGACCCAGGCTTTCCTCCAGCTTCTCGTGCTCCTTCCTCCTGATGTTGGTGTCACTCGGGGTCGTCCCATCCGCCTGGACATCTCAGTGGGTTTAGCTGCTGACCCTCCACCGGAGCAGGGGTTTGAATTCTTCTCAGGGCGCGTTGTCCCTTTCACCCTTTAAAGTTAGAGAGCCATGATGACCTCAGGATGAGTGGTACCCAAATAGATCGTCATACCAGCTTGGACGACACCTGGTCCAACAAGGTCTTCATTGCTGGGGGTCCAGGACACCCTGATGAGAGCCATCATCATCATCCATCACAACAACAGCTCCAATAATTATGATGCCAGAAATACTCCTCAGCTGGAGGTGTCTGTGTGTGACTGAGGTCAAAAGGATGAATCCTAAATGAGATGTTCTCCTCACTGAGCTCCAGAGAAGGCGGTGTATCTTGGAGAACCCCAGAGACTCCCGGGGTGTCGCTGTGCGGGCGTTTCACCACAAGCACTGTGGCGAGTTCCAGCGCTTCTACACTTTAAGCCTCCGCCTCCTGAGCCGATCAGAAGGGATAAACAATGACGCAAGTTCCTAACAGGACCGTGAGGTTCTTGATCTTGATGGAACAACAAAGTGGAGAAACATGAGTGGGTTCATGACAAAACCGTGAAGCTCTTCGACTTCGCTGCTGCTGCTGGGACGACAGAAGAACGCGGCTCAGAGGGCCGAAGCGCATCTCAGGGGACGGCGAAGACAGGAGGTCCCGCAGCTCTAATCCCGACAGCGATGGAGCTCCCGGTCTGTCTGCATCTCTTCCTCTCTCTTTAGCAGGCAGGGGGAACTTCAAGCGCCTCGCCGGCTCACAGTCTCAAGGGCAGTCGCACTGGTATGGCGCAACCTTCTGCAATCCCTCCATCGCCTTGCAGTTCCCCTCCCCCCCCCACAGCGGCTCCTCTGCACTTGGAATAACTGAACAGATGGAATTTTGAAAAGACACACTTCAAAAGCTTGAAGTATTTGATGGCCTTTCTAATGAGGGGGTTTTGTGCTCACGCACGCTCTCAAATGACACCGTAATGAGCTTCGGCTTTCAAACGTAGGATTAGTCCATTTAACCGGACGAGCGGTGCTTTTCGCTGCAGCACAGACCCGGGGACTCGGAGGCCTTCAAGCGGAAACCCAAACAGCACGGATTCAGACACCGGTTTTTGTTTTTCTTCGCCTGCATTTTTCAAAATCCGGTCGATTCACGGCGATCAGACGCTGATTGCAACAAAGCCTCTTTCTGTTTTTGATGAAAAACACCCCGAGACCAGCCGACCCCCCACACAGAGGCAGGAGCGTGCGGTTGAAGTCCCAAAACAGAAGGCGGAGTGGAGGACGAGGCACCGCTGCCTGACAGGAACGGAGGAGAAATGTGGGTTGCATCTGGAATCGATTCCTTTTCCCCCAAAAACAGGGTTTCACCAAACGAGCCCAACGCTCAGGAGGAAACGGGCGCTGCACCTGGAGCGGCGCTCGATGCCTGACGTACACGGCGCTGTCACAGCGGCCATGTTGACTGAGTGATGATGCGCAGTGTGTGTGTGTGTGTGTGTGTGTGTGTGTGTTCATACACTCTCCGGCTGACAGTGCGGCGTCGTAGAAAGAAACATGCGGCGTTACAGCGTCACGCTCCGGCCAAGGTGACGTCGGTAACGGCGTCGCCCGCCGGACCTTGGCGGCCGGGCCGCGGTCACACTCCGACGCCTCCCACGCCAGCCAGGTCTCAGTGTGATTCATATCTTCACGTTCTCTTAACCGTTCCACCGCTGCCCTTGAAACATCTCCCCGGTGAGTTACCGCTGCCTCCGGTGGTCCACAGCAGATACAGCGTCTCCTGGCCATCCGGAGCGCCACACGGGCGGGTTCGTGCAGAATGGACGGCGCTGAGTGTCAACACATCAACACGTCCCTTCACACACACACACACACACACACACACACACACACACACACACACACTCTCACACACACACACCGTGGATTTAACACGTCCTGATCTGCATCATAATATCTGCTTCACACATTGAAAGTCATATCAGATGCCTTCACTTCCTGCTGATCTGAATGGTGTGTGTGTGTGTTTGTGTGTGTGTGTTTGTGTGTGTGTGTGTGTGTGTGTGTGTGTGTGTGTGTTTAGTCATGTATTGTTTTACTGCTCATCCTGAACACCTTCTTACCCACACGCCTGGACCAAGCAGGATTTTCAGTGAAGCTCCTGCATGTGTTTGGACTGCGGGAGGAACCCTGAGAACCGTGAGGAACCCCACGCAGACACGGTGGAGAACATGGAGGCTCCACACAGAGGGGAGCGCTGTGGGAATCCAACCGGGGACCTCCTGGCTGTGAGGAGGAGGCATCGTAACGTACGGATGGATCCAGATGACCACGGAGACGCGGGACAGCCAGTGAACTGGAAGCCCTGAGAGACGTGAGCTCTCCATCGTTCATGTCCGTGTTCAAGCTGAAGGTGAAGCCAGGAGGACCTTTGTGTCGCCACGCACGAATGCCTCGTCGGGCTCCAAACAGGGTTCCGACCCGTGGGAGTGCCCCGGCTCTCCTGGGGTTCCGTCTCCTGGACCACCTCTCCACCTCCGTCCTCTCCTTCGGGAGCGAATGACCTTCAGAGCCGGCGTCGCCGCGGACTCAGACGCCCCTTCAAAGAAATAAAATCCCTTGATTACAAACTGTCGCAGAGACGATAAAAGTGCAAAAACGACTGCTGTGAGAAACCATAGCTGTGAGATTCTGCTGGAGCCTGAGGTCTTCAGGGAGCCGGGACGCAGGAGGTCGCTGTCTTTGAGCAGCCGGCGCTCAAAAGGTCTTTTCAACGCGGCTCCAAACTGGACCTCATGGAGACGCATGAAAGGCGCCTTCCAGCCTATTCTACACGATGAATGGATGGTTCTGTGGGCGTGGTCAATCACCGCAGGCATAGGCTCCGCCCACCAGCCCTGACCGCAGGACAGGCGTCCCTTCACTTCCACGCTCCCCCTTGCACCTGACTCAAAGAGCTTCTCCCAAACACATTTCAACGGCGGCTCGTGTCAGGTTGTCTTTGGAGGTCTTCTGTCAGGTTCTCCCTCGGAGGAACCGAAAGCCCTTCCAGCGGAACCTTCTGGAAACCAGTAATGAATTCAGTTCAAACACACACACACACACACACACACACACACACACACACACACACCAGCGCCACCGTTCCTTCTTATCATCTCCGCTCTGATTTGATTCCCTTTTGTTTCCCCGGCTCGTTCTTCGCATCTCCGGAAGCGAAGACGGTGGCACCGTCGCCACGGCGATGCCGAGTGCGACTGTCTCTCCCCGCCGCTGAAAAACAACCAGCGTAGCAGGAGAGGAAGGATGAAGCGGTGACAGCAAGGTGTTGATCTGGAGGAGCAGAGCCGCGGACGAGGCCCGGTTCCCCGGCTCGCTGGCAGATCCGTCTCCACGGACGTCCCGCCATGATATTTCCGCCTCCGGCACGCCGACGCTCTGATGAGATTCTTCACGTCGGCAACTGAAAGTGACTGGTCTGCCTTTGCTGGTGATTGACTGGAGAGAGAAAGAAAGAAAAGAATCAAATCAGATGCTTGAGGTGGGAGGTGGAGCAGCAGCGGAGCCTGGAGCCTCCATGTTCTCTGCCCGGGGTTCCTCAGGGTTCTCCGGGTTCCTCCCACAGTCCAGACACATGCAGGAGCTTCACCGGAGAGCCTCCCTGGTCCAGATGTTTGACTGAAGAGAGGTTGGATGTTCGTGGAGGTGTGACGGATCCCAGCTCCTGGTCATCAGCTGGCTGGGTATCTGCTGCAGAAAATCCAAACGTGGCATGTGCTCTTTACACACCTTCATCTTTATTTCTTCTTCTTCATTTGCATTTGTTTTGTAATATTCGCCGTTTCATTCCTTATTTTCACCTTTCACAGTTCAGTTTTGATTCTTCTGCACTTCTTCTGTCAGCAGGAGCTTCTCCCCCCTTCGGGGATGAATCGAGCTCTGGGATTCTGGTGACTCGGGTTCTGAACGGACGTCCCGTCCGTCCCACACGACTCTGTCCATCCTGGGAACTCCTTCCTGTGACCCCAGGATGCCTCGCCATCGCACGCCGCCACCTGAGGAACGCAGGCTACCTTCCTGGAATACATCAGAACATCAGAACTCCTGCGAGGTCAGCGCTCAATCCAATTCATGGACTTTCATCTCATATTTCCCACAAGCCCAGGCGTCCACGTCATACCCCGTCTCACACAACACGCTCTGGTTATTTAGCCAGCAACTGTCTGGTACAGAATATTGGAGCGGAGTAAATAAGCCGAGCGGCTCGCGGACATTTACTTTGAGGAGCCTCGGTGGGGGACGGCTGGCGGGGAGGAGAAGACAATCAGTAATGGCCTTGGCCTTAATAACGATACCTGACATTTACACAGTGGAGGACAGATGTTCCTCAGCGTCTCCTCCTGGCTTCGGAGCGGATGAGATCCGTCTCCCGGCCGTGGGAAGTCAATTGAGATGAATTGCGTTCGTTCCTACGGCGACGCCACGGCCAGCCGGCAAATCTCCCATCCGGTTAACCTTCTACGCCGACGTGAGCGAAGATCATTCCGGAGGCTTTGTTCAGGCTCAGTGTTGCGTTACGTGAGCAGCAGAGGCACGATGGGAGCTCCACACCCTGCTGGAGACCACGGCTTCATGCTGATGGATGGACCTTAATGGTCCATTTGTCATTTTTAACCTTTTCCAGCGAGGAGATGACAGGAGGCAGAGCTGGAGGCAGCAGAGATGAAGATGTGGAGGCTCCTCTTCGGGAGTGAGCAGGACGGAGGCCATCAGAGGGACGGCACATGGTAGATGTTCTGGAGATAAAGTCTCACTGAGATGGTTTGGACGTGGACAGAGGAGGGAGAGTGAAGATATTGGTAGACGGATGCTGGAATTGGAGGTCCAGATGAAGCCCAGAGAGAAGATGTATGGAGGTAGTGAGAGAGGACACGAAGAGGGGAGGATCCGGAGAACAGGGTGAGATGGAGAAGGTGGACTGGCTGTGGAGACCCTGAAGGGAAGAAGATATGATGTGATTGCGCGGCTGCAGGATCAGAGAACATCCAACATCATGGTCACATTCATGTGTTCACTGGACGCAGGAGCTTCTGACGGCAGGTTTATAGAACCATATCTGGGATCATGACGTGGATCCCTCGGCCGGATCCGAGACTTCCATTCCATCGCTGCTCCATCGACGCCTCGGCCCGTGGAGGAGATGTTCGGCCGCCGACGGAGGCAGGACACAAGGATACAAATAAAAATCAGATTCCGTGCCGCCTGATTGGACCAAGACTCTGCGGGCCGTCGTCTGTGTCGCGTCGGGTGGAGGCGCGTCGGTAAACTATGGGAACACGCTTGTGAGGTTCTGACGGCGTCTTCGGAGAATGTGACCCGAGGCTCCTCTGAACAGAAGTTCCAGAAGATACCAACTGAACCGCTTCCAGAAGTGGCTTCGTAGGTTGATTCTTTTCAGATCTTAAATGAATTGTCCCCATTTAAAAAAGCAGAAAACAAATTAATTTGTTCCAACAGCACCCCAAAAAACTCACATAATAAGTGTATTCATCTAGAAAAACCCTGAAAAGAAGGATGTTAATCATGAAAGGGTCGTGAAAAAGAAAAATCCTGTTTGTAACGTTCTAGTGCTTTAATATGAATCCTCAGCTCAGACACAGACACTGCAGGTGGAGGTCAGTGTTTACAAACAGGAACACTGAACCAAAAACTACACTTACCATCAACTTAACATTACCATCACTGACGATGATCATTCATTTAAAATCAACTTAACATTACAATCAACTCATGATTATTATTCATTTAAAATCAACTTAACATTACAATCAACTTATGATTATTATTCATTTAAAATCAACTTAACATTACAATCAACTCATGATTATTATTCATTTAAAATCAACTTAACATTACAATCAACTTATAATGATCATTCATTTAAAATCAACTTAACATTACAATCAACTTATTATTATTCATTTAAAATCAACTTAACATCACAATTACCTAATGATTATTTATATCAAATGAAGTTAACATTAGAATCAACACATGATGGTTATTGAATTAAGATTAAATTAACATAATGATGATCTCATAATGATTATCAAATTAAAAATTAACTTAATTAACTTACATTTTACTTTAGAATTTTGGTTTTCTCCTCCAGTTTTTCTTTTTTCGAGTCATGTTCCTCTGGATCACCGTGTCCAGAAGTGTACTGGAGTTGTGGGAGCTTGCTTTCTGCGTTCCACCGCGCCAATTTCCAATTTTGATTTTCTCGCTCTCGTATTTGTATCTTGAATTTTTTTCGGATGTCAAGGATAAAATATGCTCAAATCGAGCTTCCTATCTTCCAAAAAATTTGTACATAAAGTGATTGGTATCGTAGGGGGCCACTGTAGTGGGCCAGTGAGGTCAGTCAGGGGAGGCAGCAGAGGCCGTGCCTCACTTGTCAGTCTTGAAAAGAAAAAAATGTCAAATACAAAAAAGATTGAGATGGTTTTATTTATCAGTGATTTGCACGATAAAGGTATTTTTCATTGAACTTCACCAATTTTAGATTTTCACATTTCCTACAAAAAGAAAGAATAGCGAACAATAAAAATAAAACAAAAACGATGAAGATCAAAATGAATAAATAGAACGAAGCTAAAGGTATGTAAGGCATAAACAGTATTGCTGTGTATCAATCAGGGTTATTGCACAGGAAAAACGGTCTTTGCACAGAAGACAATGGAATTATTACACATACGGAGAATGATTGCGCGTGACGACTCCACCGACAGCCAGCCGACTCCGAGCGTCCGGATTGTACAGCGTGATGGCTGCCTGTGGCGCTCAGCGGTGCATCGTGGTGGACTCAGCCTGGGGCTGAAGGAAAGGTGAAGAAGCTTCCCTGCAGGGTTCGCATGATGTCCATCTGATTGGATGAAGTCAGAGCCTCACCAGCCTGGTGTGTACATACGTACATGTCAGTGGACGGACAGCGGGCGTCACGCCACTGGGAAGGTTGGTGGTTCGATTCCCGACACCGAACCCCCCCCCCCCTTTGCTACGGATGTTCTGGCTAGCGCCTTGCATGGTCGCTTTGCTCCTATCGGTGTGGGAGTGTGAATGTCATCCGCTGGTTGTCGGTTGGATTCCCGGCTCCTCCCGTCCGCATGCCGAGGCGTCCTCGGCTAAGACTCCGAACCCCCCGATGCTCCCAATGCTCTGGTTAGCGCCGCGCACAAGGGAATGGGTGAACGTGATCCAGTATAAAATGCTGCTACGTAGCATGTATACATCCACATGTACAGTATGCTAACCGAAATATGTGTGTGTTTCAGTGTTTCAGTCATACATATATAAGTAAGTACACACAAAAATATAAAGGTCTATATTCATTTTTTTGATATATGTTTATATATTTGTGGTAGCTGAGCCTCAGTGGTTGGGTTCCCGGCTAGCTCCTTGCAGCAGCTCCGCAGCCATCCAGTGTGAAGGATGAATGCAGGAATGCCTCCAGTGTGAAGGATGAATGAAGGAATGCCTCCAGTGTGAACGGATGAATGAAGGAATGCCTCCAGTGTGAACGGATGAATGAAGGAATGCCTCCAGTGTGAAGGATGAATGAAGGAATGCCTCCAGTGTGAAGGATGAATGCAGGAATGCCTCCAGTGTGAACGGATGAATGCAGGAATGCCTCCAGTGTGAACGGATGAATGCAGGAATGCCTCCAGTGTGAACGGATGAATGAAGGAATGCCTCCAGTGTGAACGGATGAATGCAGGAATGCATCCAGTGTGATGGATGAATGAAGGAATGCCTCCAGTGTGAAGGATGAATGCAGGAATGCCTCCAGTGTGAACGGATGAATGAAGGAATGCCTCCATTGTGATGCGGTGCAGGAAAGTATCAGCGATAACACGACAGGTACTTTTCTGGTCCTTTTCAAAAGCTCCAGATGAAACAGTGGGTTGACATCTGGAGTCGGAGGAAGTACCGCGGCTGGCTGAGAATAAGACGGCCTTGTCTGCGCTCCGTCCCTGAGGACGGCGGCGGTGGATCTCTGGGGCTTTGCAGAAGAACGCGTCTTCTCAGCAGCCCCTTTGTCTCCTGGTGAGATCCTTTGATTTCAATTGTTCCTCATTACAGTCTCTATTATGCAGGAACTTGTAGCGGCTATGAAATATTCAGAAGGTCCGGTGTGAATTGATCCAGCGCTGGATGAGAACTATGAGCTTTTCTTTTTGGCACATTTACTCCTCAGCAGTGAGAGTTTTGTTTTTGGCGACGTCTCGGCTCTGCCCCGGCGGGAGTCGGGAAGGCGCTTGCAGATCTCAGCAAGCCTTCAAATGTTCCAGAGCAGTCCAAGACTCACAGAGTAGCGCAGAAACCGCTCTCCCATTTCAACATGGCGTGGGACGTGCTGCCAGATGATTTGCCGCATTTTCACACAGCTTTACAGAATCAGGATGCCGTATTTGCCAGACTATAAGTGGCTGCGGAGTAGAAGTCGCACCCGGCAATAAAATGCATCATGAAGAAGAAAATAACATGAATAAGTCGCATTTTGGGGGAAAAATTTATTTTCTAAAGTCAGAGACAAAGACCAGATATTTCATCGTGAAAGGCAAGTTCTAGTCATAACAACAGAGAACAACAGGCTGAACAGGTGTCTGCTATGCTAACGTAACACATTAGCAGTTATGCAGATAACTAGAGCATCATCGACATAGAATAGCACGTTTACCAAACTCTGCGTCTCGCTGCAAATCACTGAATGCACTGAGTTTTTCACCCTCGCCGTCACTTCTGAGGAGGCAGACGGCGCTGCTTCCTCCTCTGCGTGGCTGTTTTTGGACGTGGCTGTCCGTGCTCTGGTGGAGAGGCGGTTGCGTCGCATGAAGCGGCAACACCAAGAAGGTTCCCCCGCAAAGTCGTTTCTGTTCATCGCCATGGCAACGACCTGGCGGTGGAGACGGAGCTGCACCGTTGGCAAGCCTCTTCCGGCAGCACCTTGTTCGAGCGCCCATCTGTGAACTTGTTCCTCTCGCTGTGGCCATCTAGCTTTTAGCTCGCGGTTAGCTTTATTTGTTATCTTCACTGCGGTGACAGTGTTGTAGCGACCCTGCGCGGAGACGGAGAAGCTCAAGCGAAGCCGCTGTTGCTTAATTGTTCTAATTGTTCTAACAACGATAAGGTTTGTTAACCAGCGAACCGTCATGGTTGGGCACGTCCGCTCGGACACGACGGCATCCTCCGCTTTTCTCCAGTCCCTCGCCAGCTTCTCGCTCACTCTAAACCGTCTTTCTGCTGCTCGATGACCGTTTGCGACGTTTGCATATTTCACTACTTGCAGCTTATCGTCTGCAGAATGTGATTTTCTTTTTGGGGTGTTTGTGTTCAGTCTTGCTCAGTTGTCTTTGTAAGTTGATGTTTAAATGTGAAGTGCTCAGTGGTCCAGGAGTGATAGGAGGAGCAGATGCTGACACACAAGCCTAGAGTCCACTCTCCCGGCGGTCAGCGTGAAAATAAGCGACGTGTGAAATTACATATTTGAATGTATAAGTCGCGCCTGATTATAAGTCGCAGGTGCAGCCGAGCCATGAAATAAAGTGTGACTTATAGTCCAAAAAATACGGTAGTTATTCTGATTTTTGATGGCGCGGCGCCGAATCTGAGAGAGGAGGAGCTCTGACGTGGAAGGTGGAAGCAGGCATGGATCAGCCCGGACAGCCGGCCTTTTCATCTGGATTCTGAAAATATCTCCTTTGTGAGCGGAATCATCTCGAATCCCGAGGCACTTATGAACAATGTGACTGTTTTATTAGCCGTCCGAAGCTTCTGAATGGACGTGGGATGAAAAGCGCCGCCGCTTTGACCCTTAATGAATTTCCACACCGTCTCAGGTCGTCGAATTCCCTCTGCCCTGATTCTGCAGGGAGAAGATCTCATCCGTGTGGATTCCAAATGGAGACCTCGCTATTCGTGGTGGGTTTGCTCTGGCGGAGGCGACGTCACGGATGGAGCGTGATTTTCTCCGCTATCGAGAAACAGCTCATCGTGTTTGCATTTTGTGTAATCTGTTACTGAGTGGCGAGGGAACCCGACGGGCCGTCCACAGCCCTCATTAGCGGACAGATGCAGGCTGGAGTTGTGGAGCGCTCGCGGGATGAACACAGATGGAAGCGTCGGATTTGGACGGCGCCTCCAGCGGCGCTGCCAAGTTGTGACGGACCGCCTGGATGGAGATGAAGCATGGCACTCCTACATGGAGAAGACGCTCTCCAGCAAACTTCTTTCACTTGAAGAAAACTCCGGCGCGGAGAGACGGGCGGCTGACGTGTGGAGCTCTGCAGGACGTGTTCGCTGGTGAACCCTCGCAGCTGCTGCTGGAGGATCATCAATTAGGATGTTGGTATTCGCTCGGTGGACGGAGGCAGCGGCGGAGCAGGTTCCTCCTGGCTACCCAGGGCAGGAACGGGCCATCCATTCATTCACACAGCCATTATCTACGCTGGGCGGCTCACAGTCAGACAACCGATCAGGCCGGGGCACATTTGTGTCTCCATGAACGTCCGGCATGTGTTTGGACTGTGGGAGGAACCCTGAGGAACCCCACGCAGACACGGTGACCTTCTGGCAGCCGCGCTGAAACCTGCTCCATCAAGGAGGAACCAGGATCTGTTGACTCCATTTTACAGTGTTGTCACAAATAAGTATAGATTTAGCTTTAGCTTTAGCTGAAGCGAGCACTTTCAGATGAGATGAGATGAGATGAGATGAGATGAGATGAGATGAGATGAGATGAGATGAGATGAGATGAGATGAGATGAGATGAGATGAGATGAGATGAGATGAGAAGAGATGAGATGAGATGAGAAGAGAAGAGATGAATTGAGATGAGTTGAGATGAGATGAGATGAGATGAGATGAGATGAGATGAGATGAGATGAGAAGAGAAGAGAAGAGAAGAGAAGAGAAGAGAAGAGAAGAGATGAGATGAGATGAGATGAGATGAGATGAGATGAGATGAGATGAGATGAGATGAGATGAGATGAGATGAGATGAGATGAGATGAGATGAGATGAGATGAGATGAGATGAGATGAGATGAGATGAGATGAGATGAGATGAGATGAGATGAGATGAGATGAGATGAGATGAGATGAGATGAGATGAGATGAGATGAGATGAGATGAGATGAGATGAGATGAGATGAGATGAGATGAGATGAGAAGAGATGAGATGAGATGAGATGAGATGAGATGAGATGAGATGAGATGAGATGAGAAGAGAAGAGAAGAGAAGAGAAGAGAAGAGAAGAGAAGAGATGAGATGAGATGAGATGAGTTGAGATGAGATGAGATGAGAAGAGAAGAGAAGAGAAGAGAAGAGATGAGATGAGATGAGATGAGATGAGATGAGATGAGATGAGATGAGATGAGATGAGATGAGATGAGATGAGATGAGATGAGATGAGATGAGATGAGATGAGATGAGATGAGATGAGATGAGATGAGATGAGATGAGATGAGATGAGTTGAGATGAGATGAGATGAGACGAGGTGAGATGAGGTGAGATGATGTGAGATGAGATGAGGTGAGATGATGTGAGATGAGATGATGTGAGATGATGTGAGATGATGTGAGATGAGATGATGTGAGATGATGTGAGATGAGGTGAGATGAGATGAGATGAGATGAGATGAGATGAGGTGAGATGATGTGAGATGAGATGAGATGAGATGAGGTGAGATGATGTGAGATGATGTGAGATGAGATGAGATGATGTGAGATGAGATGAGGTGAGATGATGTGAGATGAGATGATGTGAGATGATGTGAGATG
>CAAKHD010008362.1:0-17500 GCA_901007705.1 Fistularia tabacaria
CATCCTCTCCCCACGCTCTCCTCAGCCCAGGGTGTTTGGGGGGGGGGAGCCTATTTATGCTGTCATTGTGCATCCCCACCCCTCACACACACACACACACACACACACACACACACACACACACACACACACACACACACACACACACACACGTATTCACAGGCTCACTTGTTGCTGTGCTGGTGGAGCGGCACACAATCAGTAAACCCGACACACCGGTGCACTCCTACACAAGCAAACAAACACACCTGGTGCTCCTGGCAAGTCGCTCTGACAATCAGCTGAAGAAGGGAAGGCAAACAAAACAAACTGTTTAATTTACATGACAGTCGCCTGCTTTACATTAGCATGCCGTGGCAATGATAGAGTGAGGCTCTGCTGGAAACAGAATGGTAATGAAAAGTGATGTTCCTATTTGTGGTATACTGTAAGTACAGGAATGGGAAACTCAAGCAGTCAGAACTAATAGCATGCACTTTGCCACATGTCTGCCAGTCTTTTTTGTGTCTTAGTTAAAAAAAAAAAAACCTCTCCTGTATTCCACTATTTTACAGCAATTTGTTATGCTGGAGAATTTTAAATATACATGTGTTGAATAAAAAATGTGTGTTGTTTTTTTTTTTTTTTCTAATATTGCTTTCGGTGTCCCCTCAAACTTTTCACTTAATGTTAATAACACTAATGGAGTTATCCAGATGACTTTTAACAAGCAATTAACAATTACTGGGTGACCAGAGTTTGTGATTATTTTAAATAAGAATTGTGTATTTTATGTGTTTAGACATCTTATGTGCACAGTAGGTTTTATTTCAAGGTAATGTTTGCCTTGTAGTTGTTTGCATTTGATCTAAGGTCAAGTCTCCTTAGGTGTGCAGATGGTTCTTGTAGCTTTGTGTTTTAGTTGATAATAGAAAACATATGTGAAGGTTCTCAGTCATCCAGGTCATGGTTAATAGCTGTCAAATCTTATCATGGCAACTGGACTTGATTTCTTTCCTTGAAGATGATTCACCTGTCATTCAAGAGGCTTCTCCAGTTCCAACAGACTGGGGAGTTTCTGGTATATAAATGCTGGGGTTGGGACTGGGCAGTGGTCTAAGTTACACATCGTTTGTTATGTTAATAACTTAGTTGTTGTACAGCAATTTGGTTGAACAGGGTTACTCTGTTAACACTCGTGTGCAGCAAACATGAATGTGACAATCCCGCCTCTCGGTTGAGAGGTGAAATGTCCTCAACAGTGCAGTTGCCACGATAAGATTTGACAATGATAATAACATACAATTATTGTGTGTGTGTGTGTGTGTGTGTGTGTGGTAATACTTTAATTTCCATTCAAACCCAATTTTATTTGCATTTTTTTTCTTTTTTTGTGGCATTTGCATTGGCTCCAGTGGTCTGCACCCAATGTAAAAAGATAGTATCTTCCCTACAGCAGATCAATATGGGAATATTTCAAGATTTCCTGCTTCTGTGTCCTGTGTCAGATTCAGCTATGCTCTGTGTGTGTGTGTGTGAGTGTGTGCGTGTGCCTGTGCGTGTGTGTGTGCGTGCGCGCGTGCATGCGCGTGTGTGTGTTTGCGTGTGGGAACGCATGTTTGAGTGGACTACTGTGTTTGAAGATATATTACCGTTTAACTCAATCACCTCCAAAAAAATAAACATATAAAATTTGGGTTTAGTTAGAGGTTCACAAAGACTGTAGATATTGCTTATCCTGTAATATAACTTCAGGGAAATTTAATCAAAACAATTTTGCTCAGTGCAACATTCAAATAGCTGATAAAATGCCCATCAAAATACCATTTAAAACACATTATTATTAATGAACTTCAGGAATGTTTTGCTTAGCTATGATATTGTACTTACTTCAAAAACAAATCCCACCATCTTGTCACAGAGCACCTTACATTTAGTAAGGACTTTAGGGTTCTAAACGTTATTTCTTTTTTCACAGATATCTCCATCAGTAAAGATTTTTTTCTGAAGTGCTCTGTGAGCTCGACTATGTCATATGTATTGTCCCATAGTATATGTTTCACAGGCAGTTTTGTATATGTTTGACATTTACCCATGAGAGTATGCAGACCTGTTGGTAGAGCTTGCACGCTCTTCTTTTCTGTCTCAGAGGTTGAACATGCACATTTCAAGGTTAGTCTCCAATTCAGCTTATTATAGCCCACAGATAATTGTCAATAAAATTGACGCCTCTGTTTTTTTTCTAACTGCGCTCATATTTTTCCATCATTTTTTTTGCCCCTAGACACCTCCCTACACTTCCTCACTCCACTCCCCTTTCCCACCATCCCACTCTTTTCATCTAAGACTAGATAAGTCCGCCCTGACTGCCAGGAGCACCAAGTATCACTGCTTGTTTTTTTTTTTTTTTCCCTCCTCCTCTTATGCTCCTCTCACAGTGCGCTTGAGCTTTGTCGCAATTTCTCAGGGAGTTTTGATGCCTGAATGTCTCCTGTCTGGGTCCATCTCGTCTGAGCTGCAGCCTCAGCCCTATGCGATCTGAACTACGCTGCCTCGCTGCAGGTCAGCCTTCATGGCCGATTAGTGTCGAAGCGCCACTTTGGTCACAAGTTGTCGGGAGCGCTTATCGTGAAGATCAACAGCGATCAGTCTCGCCGCTGCTCTCTTCTCTCTCCTCCCTTGCTCTTTCTCTCCTCACCCCCCCTCCTTTCCTTTCCTTTCCTTTCCTTTCCTTTCCTTTCCTTTCCTTTCCCTTCCTTTCTGTTTTCTGCCCTCTCCTTTGTAGGTGTTCCCCTTCTTTTTCCTCATGAAATCAACATATTTCCATTCATATCTTACTCATTGTCTGTTCCACAAATAGTCAAAGGGTATTCTTTGCTCACTGTATATTCTTACTTAAAAATATGAAATGCTTTGAAAAAAAGTGAAATTATATGTAGGAGAAACACATTTTTTTTCTGTTTTTGAGTCAGTGTTTTGTTGTAACCTGGGAAAGCAGAAGTTGTTTACTGAGTGCTTAAGTTTGTGTTTAAATTAAAACAAAAAGACTGCCATCGACGGTCTTTCTTAGTTGGCACAGGATTGTACATCTTATATTACGCTGTCCAAGGTGTGGCAGTTTCTCGTTACTTATGTAGAAATGTGTATAATCCCCCACCCCCTTGCACCGGGTTTCTTTTGCCTCAGTGGTGGTTTTCTGTGTTTTTCTCCCATTTTTTTAAATTAAAAGTTAGTTTTTTGACAAACCACTTTTTGCAAGAATTATATATTATATCGCAGTGAAGTAGAAAAAAAGAACTCAAATTCAAAATCAAGGGTGCTTGGCACACTTATGTGCCCTGTTTGGCCAGTTCAGGAAAGACATACATGCTTTGTGCTTGTTTTTTCTAATCCTCCCCTACTGTGGTCCTTCAATCTATCTGTGTCTGTGTGCCGTCAGGCCTCGTCTGTGGTGGAGACGAGTCGTGTTTGGCTTGTCAGTATGGCTGGTAGTGTCAGTATCTGGAGCTGCCGGTTCCTCTGACAGCGCTGGAGGGGCTGCTGGTCCTAGCAGAGTGCAGCCGTCACCCTGTGACACACTCAGTGTCACCGATCCCCTCCGTCTGGTGACATGGCATCCCCTCCCCCCGTCCTCATCTCCCACTCCACCCCCATCCCGCCAGTGGCCTTTTCACTGCGACTCTGTACACAGTCACTCAGTCACTCACTTACTTCCTCACTAATGATTCTCAAGTAAGAGCCGACCTACATGTTTTTCCGTTTGCTGATACCAATATTTTTGCGCTGATGCTGCTGAAACATTCCCTTAAACCTTTTTTTTCATGAAACTGTAATGATTGCAACTGTTGCAACAGTCCTTTGTGCCATGTTCTGCATGTATATATTTTTTATTGGGTAATTGTGTACATTCTGACAAGTTCATAGATAGATGGATGGATAGATAGATGGATAGATAGATAGAGAGCCTCTGTGCACAGCAGGATTAAATATGTGTGTGATTTAATCTGGCCTTGGCGAATGTGGAGCAGTGACAAATGGATGCTCACTATGAAACCCCCTCATCCAAGAGACAGTATTAGTTTTTGCTTTAATTACCAGCAGCAGTAATGTTTCCTATCCATAACTGTCGGCCTGCTAGAAAGCAGCCTGGCAGAGGGGTGAGGGCCTTGTCTCTTCTCGCAGTGGGCCTCCTGCCCCCTCCCCCCCAATCCATCTATGCTCTTGCTCCCTCCCTGTCTCTCTCTCTCTCTCTTTCTCCCTCTACCTACCCCCCCTCCCTTGCTCCCCCCTGTGCCTTCCGCATCTTTCATTTCAATATTTCAATATTTATGCCTCAACCAAGAAAGTTCAAAGTCACAGTAAGGAGGTGTAACTTTCCTCCCAACTCCCTGCCGCCAGCCCAGGGCCCTGCCTGGTGGACAGGAGAGGAGACACCGGTGTCGACCAGTCTGTCCTGATTTGGGTCAGCGGTGAGGGAATGGGAACATGGGCAGATATGAAGACTGACAGCTGCTGTATATCAGAAAATATTTTCAAGACCGGTAGTGATAATAACAGCGCATCGATTGTCACTGCTTGTGGGATGAGGTGATCTGTATAGTAGATATTTTAGAATAACACTATTTGTTAATCCCAGGAGGTGAAAAAGTTTTTCTCATCCTGATTCTGATTGGAAAGATGTTTAACAAGCCCTTCTTTTAACAATTGTATTGCGTCATTGTTCCCTGAAAGATGACACTTTCATTTTGATAGAATTTAATTTCTGCATCATTTTTAAAACCAGACAGGAGTTGAGGAGCATTTGGAGAATGTCCAGGTTTGTTTTCAGGTCCCTTGCTTGTGTTAGCTCTTAGATGTCATGTCAGTGTTCGAGTACATTTTTGTCTATCAATGTGTTAGACCCTTCAGAAAAGCCAGAGCAAATTTTTCCTTTGCCATAAAGATCTCTGACAGCCACCGTCTGGTAATAGATTAGGCTAATTATCATGTCCCTGAGTTTAGATCACAACGTCACATACTCAGCATGTCGCTCTAATAGCCATTACAGCCACTATTCTCCACTCCCCTCCTCTTAATGTAAAGTTGTAAAAAAAAAAAAGAAATGAATGGAGAAAAAAAAGGAAAACCCAAAAGGAAAAGGTCGTCCTCATTTGCATGCCGGGCTTCATTATAATATGTGAATTGCTAAGGACCAGAGTCTGCGCTTTGCGTGTGCAGGTGATGAATGGTTGGTGCATCATAGAATGGGCCAAGATGGAGGCTTCATCACCCTTATTTGCATAACACACTTTATTTACTTGTTTATTTTATATATTCATTTACTTTTGAGTGCTTCCTCTCAGTAATACATCTTGTGTCTGTAGATGGTGACTGAGGGCGACCTTTGCATTTCCTCATCTCATACATACACACAATTCAATAGAAAAAAAAGACCTCATTATATAGTTGAAGTAGAATTAGCAGTTTATACCTGGCTTTCTTTGCTGTTGGATAAATAAAGGATTATTTGGATGGTTCCTACATTCAAATTGTTTGTGTTTCATCAAAGACTTATAGAAAACATTAGAGAAGGTAGAAATTGCCTGTTTTTTGCAGTGACTCAAACAGTGTGTTTGTGTCTGTGTGGTAGTGAGAAAGTCTTCCTTTCACTCTTTTCTGTTGCTGGGGTGGCAGATGGTGGGTGTCAAGACAACGGCAGCAATAGCCAAACAAAGACATCCTTTGTGTACATGTATTTGTGTGTGTGTCTGTGTGTGTGTGTGTGTGTGTGTGTGTGTGTGTGTGTGTGTGTGTGCGTGTGTGTCTGTATATATGCATTTTTTCAGAGAGGTGTTCGTACGCTAGCTTCGAGTGGGAGGCAACAGCATTTGTAATAGCACCATTTCAGTGCATTGTATAAATTCTTGTGCTGTACTCTCACTCACTCCCCACCCAGATTGTGATTGTTTTATATGACTCCAAACAGCTGACTTTTCATAAAAACGCTTAGGAAACTTAACACAAGGAGTACAGAAAGAAGTTTTGAATTTCATCAACCAAAGAAGTAGGAAGACAACACATTTGTAGTTCAACTTACCATAAACGGAGTGCCTGATGTACTTAGATCCTCCAAAAAGGAATACTAAATTTCCTGTTTGCTCTAGGAGATTTTACACCTAGTAGCTCACTGGTTTGCTGCTGATCAGTTAAGAATAATTGCACAGATGACAACAGTTGCGGCCGTGGAGGAGGAAGCAGTATATAGATGAGGTTTGCGTTTTTAATATATTGATGCCATTAGCAGATTGACAAAAACAGAGAATGGCTGTAAGAGTAAAATGAAAAAGGAGCCAAACGAACTAGAGATAAATTTCAGCTATAGCAGAAAAATCTGGAATCCATTATGGGAAAAAAATGGAATTTATCAGCAGTCAAGTCAATTCAGTTGGTTAAAACGATAAGGAAAAAAAACAAACAGATGGAATTAAGAGAAGAGTGAGAGTGCAATTCTGACTGACAGTAAATACAAGCTGTGTGAGACAAAACATTTACAAGAGAATGAAAAGAAGCATTGGTTGTTATTGTTAGCTATGGGCAGTCATTCATGTCAGATAAAGAAATTATCTGTGCCCGGACTGCAGCTTTGTACACAGCCAACCATCCATCCATTCATCCAAAGATACAACAGCAAGCCATACATTTTCTCAAAAGATGATTTCTTACAATACCTAACCCGTTCTGTTATTGTTTGCATTTCCTATTTTAAGTACAGTCGGTAATCTATGAATTGTAATTATACTTGGTTTATCCATCATTGTCCCCGCATCTGTTTCAGAATATCACTGGTTATCTGTACGCAAAAGTGCAGCTAGTTTGCTGTCCCCTTCAAATGTATTATTTTATTGACCTAGAATCGCTATTGTTATTTTGAGGCTAAGTACATTCTGTGTGCGATATTAACCTATTTACATGTTATCCTCCGAGTATCGTATTGCATATTCACTCGGGCTTACAAAGTAAATGGACAAGAGGTATTGGTTTGCTTATTTGAAAGATGCAAACCACAGTGGGCACTATTTGCAGATCAACTTGCATATTTCTTTGCGGGTGACTTCAGGTTACACTGTTTTCACGCAAACCTTTCCTAAATCAGGCTGAGTGTCAACTTCCATTTTGCGCAATCGTTGCTCTTCATCAATCGTTACGGTTTTGAGAGTCGAATAAGTCATCCTTTGAAAGTATAACTCAATATTAGATTAGTACCATATCGGTTTAGTTTGCTCCTCTGGAGTGTGACCTTAGCTGCCCTTCACAGAAGTGAGGGGATAATGAGAGTGGTAGCTGGCCGACAGAAGAGTCTGACATCCCAGCTATGCCCTTCACTCAGCTGGCTGAGGGAAAGTTTCAATACAGAAACCTTATGTTTTATGGATTATCTGCTTTAGCAAAACTACAGTGAGAGAGATACAACTCTCACTTGTCATGTTTCCTCAGTTCTTTTTCAGCCTTCAAGACTGCTCACGACACAACAACAGTCAAAATCAGAGGCTGTCTTCATTTCAATTTTCACTCTCTTCACCTATCGCTCTTCATCCCTGGAATCTACTAATCGCTCAAGTTCTTTGATTTAACAACACCTATCTTTTTTATTGTTTTTTGAAAAGGTATAGATTTGTACACACGTTTGATTTTATCTTCCATTCTCAGTGAATCTTTGTTTCAAAAATGTATTCTTATTTTTTGCAACCAGTGTTGTGTGTGTTGTGATCTGATCAAAGGCGGTTATTATTATAGATCTCCCGTGCAAATTAAACAACCTCCGCTACTCCAGATTTTATGCATTTTACTTTTATTTCAATGATTTAATTATTAAGTCCCTCTTTTCTTCTGTTCTCTCATTGCTCATTCTTTCTTCCTCGTTTTCATCACTCTTTTTTTTCATACATTTAATTTGTTCTCAGAGGACAGGCTGATAGAGTGTACAGTAAACAGACTGAATAAATCATGTTTTGGCTGTTTTTTCCGCCTTTTTAAGGCAAGTGTTTCAGGGCTTTTATACCCAGGAGGCACGGGAAAGTCTTGGTGTAAACGGACCTAAATGCAACCCTGTTATCCATAGTTTAATCTGCCCACTGGGGGCCGCAGAGAGGTCGGGGAGCAGGGGGAGTTGGGAGGCGCTCCCTGAAGGAGTACAGAGGAGGGTAGAGGAGATTAGAAAAGGTGAGAGGTGCGGGTGTTGTTTTCCCTTCCTATAATTCTTTAACATACCAAAGAGGCTTTAAGGGTTTGTTATAATGAAGAAAACCTTAATGGCAGTGGTTCTCTGGGAAAAGTTGTTACAGTTGCTCAAATAAATTGTTTTTGCAAGCTGATTACCAATACATCGTGAAACTTCAGCTGCGGTTTTCCTTCCGATGCAGTGCGCGCATCTCTCACCACAGAGAATCGCGTCGTTTTAGTTTTTGTAATTCTCTTCAAATCCTTCTGAAGCTTGGATTTTTACGTAACAGCCCTCAGTGGTCGTGCACAAATCCTAAAACAACATTCCTTATCTCAGGGAACCTACAAAATGAATTACAGCAGTATGCCCTCGACTACCTTCAGTGATGGTCTAGGTGCTGTGTCAACAGGGTTTTTATCTTCCCAGCGTTAGTGTGTCGCACAAAAACTGATTTCCGGATATTGTTGCATTTGATATCACTTTAGTGCAATTTTGTTCAAGTCTGCATCAGTTCTAACTTTCAGTCCGAACATATACTTTCATTTTCAGATCTTATCAGTCAAGTCTCATAAGCAGGGATATAATTTTGTTTAGTTAATATAACCATGCTCAAAGAATTATGATGTAAAGTAGTTTGCTGGTTTCTACATTTAGTGCCGGCAAAAGCCTAGTAGTACTGTATTATTTTTGTTATTCTCCTTATTTCCCATCCGTCAACTCTTTTTCAGAATACACCACGTACCTGAAGAAACCTTAAAACATAAGGAAACCTGAATTACAAATTACAGCACATCATAGAAATTGTGCAGCAAGCTTTTTAAAATACCAACGCTGCCAGTGAGGCGCTTTGTAATTTATCCCTTCACGGCTGTTAGCTGCGCCGCGCAACGGTGATTTATTTGGTATAAGAGAAGTTTTGTTTAGAGAGATAATGAGCAGGACTTCTCTTTAATGATTTAACACGGCACAGTGGAAAGGAGAGAGGGGTAGAAGCACATATATTTTTCATATCTTTAACTGCACTGCAGAGAGGAAGGGCAGGAAGGAAGGAGAGAGAGGTGCATTAGCAGGAGAAGCTAACAGCCTTTAACAACCGGCATTTTTGATTCATTTTGTTTTGTTGTGCAAAACGAGACCTTTTCACCTCTTCAAAACACAGCAGTACTTTCGTACGGTATGAGCTTTATATAGAATTTTTCACACTGCATGTACTGTCTTCACCGTGGATAGTGGTTCCTTCTTTTTATACATAAAAGTGAACTGCGTTAATGCTGATTCTACACAATATGCCAGCTTTTGTGTAAATGTCTGTATCTCATTCATTATACACCTCTCCTTTCATCTTCAAACCAAATAAAGTATTATTCTTTCTTGTTCAGCATTTTCAAGTTGCACCCCTTACTTAAGATTTAAATCCCAAATTAAAGGGGTTAATTAGAAAATATAATGAAGCTGAGTAGCATAATATGCAAACAGTGCTATGATGTTGGGAGCTGTGGGCTTTGTTACACTCAAACTGCCATTGGCACATGAAGATGATGATATCAATAATAGATTACTTAATCAATTGCTTTTCCGTTGCAGATGGAATCGCACTGTTGGGAAGGGACGGGATTTATTTTTCCTTATCATTTTTTCACCCCCTTTTCTGTAGCTCGGAGATGGCTGTTTCATCTCACATTAGGTTGTGCACTGCATAAGTGCAGGTGGAACTTGCTCTCCCTCCAAATGATCCTTTAATGGAACAGTGTGCAGTGGAGCTGGGAACTCTATGGGGCGCTGCCTCTGTCGATGAGAACTTTGCCTCAATCAATCCGTCAAGCCCCATCACCTACCTCAGCAGATGATCCAAAAACCCCTTTGGAGGAGCAAAGTGAGCTTTTAATGTACCTCCTCTATGGCTAGAGCACACACACACAGACAAACCTGTCCACGCAGGTATGCGTGTACAAATGGCAGCATCATAAATAAGACATGTCTGTTTCATTGAGAGGATTGACATTGATCAGTCGTCAGAGAAACACTTTGCCTCTCTTTTATTTTTATCAAGATAATCTTAGAATAGATCAAGTGCTTGCTTTACTTGAGCACATGCAGAAAAACAAAATCAATTTGGATGTTTTATTTATTTATTTCCCCCCCAATATCTGTTACATTATAGGGATGTTTCCATAAGAGGATCTCTTAGAGGCCCAAGCAATATTGATGCAAAGTCACCTCTAGCTTCCGTCAAACAAAGCGACAGCACCGCAGAATGCGACTGCCACCGCTTCTCTCTCCACTTCACATTAGCCCCTAGCCTGTCCAGATACTCCATCCTGGTTTTTTCCTATTCGTTCATTTCCCTTCTTTCTCTCATGTGGCTTTCTCTTTCTCCATCCTTCTATCACCACCTTTGCTCCACATTTGCAAATTTGATGCCGGGTTTACCCTTTTCCCCATCTGCTGCTATAGGGCTGCTTGAAGATCATCCAGTTAACTCAGACTTTAGACTCCCTCCACCAGAATGCTTCCTTTCTTAGTCCTTATTCCCAGAGTCTGCATAGCTGTGCCTCTGCCAGGAGGCAGTCGCTCCGTCTATCAATAAATGTCTTATCTTTCGTCTTCTTGTTCCTGTCTGTTTATCTGTCTGTCTGACATGTAGGCAGCTGTCTCAGTACTCCAGGGTTGCTGTCAGCCAAGTGTTGGTTTCTCTTCTTCTGTCAATTCACCTGCCACAGCTTCATAGATTAGACATGTCAGCGCACTTCCAGGTTTATGCTTCTTCAAGATTTGTTTATAAAAGGAAAAAACACATTATGTTTACTTGGAAGAGTGAATTAGTTGTTGCCGAAAATATATTATGCAGCAACGGTTGTGGTAGCAGTGGGGTCTTGTAAATCATTCAGCTTGCAATGATGTAGACATAAAATCAAATAATAAATGTAAAATAAATGTACTGATGCAAATTCAATCACAATAGGCTCACTAGCTTTCAGAAAGAGGATTTACTTCAACTAGCAACTAGTGCATCAAAAGGTTGAACTCATTTTGCTCCCAAAATATCCTAAAGAGATTTACTAATGTAGATAGCGTCAGTGCCCATATACAATCACTGCTACCTGCTCAGCCACACTGAAAAATCTTCCTCCTGGCCTCCTACCTCTGCTGCAGCTGTCTCTCACTGTAAGTTGGAGCTTTTTCAAGTTCACACACTTTAGGATTTGTGGCAAATGGAGAAAACCCAGCATATAAAACATAACAGGAGCACTGAAGTTAGTTGGTTTGTAAATATATACAGTATGTCTCTCTCGTGAAAGCTGTCCAAAATATTATTGCTGAAGACAATGCCTGTTTAAAAGATGACTTGATGTATTCCATATTACTTTTTAGTACGAAAGGTAATTCTTCGCCTTTAGCAATAATAATTTACTAGTAAATACTTCAGCAAAACTTTGGCTTTCCTTATCTCTTTGCTGTGCCTGCGCCCCTCTGCTGAACATGTTTGTTTTATTTTATTCCAGTTATCTCTTTTAGTTTAGTTAATTTTGTTTATTTTTGTTTGGTTTTTTTTATTATCACGCGCCAAAATGACTCGATATAAGATCAGGGATAGTTAAGGATAATATGATGTAATTGAGCACAATGATCCGATCGAACCAGGTGTGAATGGTGAGAAGTCACAGACCGATAGAGATATTAGAATAAGTAAATAAATACATCTTTTATGCCTTTTTTTTGAATAAAAAAAAAACAAAAGTGAATTTGCGAGAGCAAGCTCTAGGGACAAAGAGAAAGGTGAAGCAGTTGTTGTGAAACTTTGTACCTCCTGAAGGGGGTATAAAAGAAGCATGAGCAAAGAGGCTACAGAGACAGATGGGTATGAAGAATGTGAGTTATATGAGGATGATGGAAGGAAAGAGAAGTGAAGGAAACTGATACGACGGCAGTGTGTGCAGAGCGGAGCTACCTGCTGCTGATGGCAGTCAGAGTCAGTGAGGGATAGAGGGCGATCCAGCTGTGACATTAAAGCAGCAGGTGGAGACCATCATTACGACTGGCACAGGAGTCTGTGGATGAGCATGCACACATTCGCTTCTATTGGACCCAGCAGACCTCTGTAGGGTTTGTGTGTAAGTGTGGTGTCTCTCCTCAGAAAGTGCTGAAGCGTATTCTCGGAACTTCACCACTCCCCCTGTTTCATCTTCTTCCCATGGTACCTCTCTTCTTCCCCAAGGTTTGGCAACTTTGTCTGTTGAGGGATGAACGGTTTCTCCATCTGGAACTTCTCTCATAATGGCCTTTCTGTTACCATTAAACCAATCAGGATGGGAAAGTTTGTTTGACTTGAGCTTCATTTTTCACCTCATAGCTTTTCCTATACTGTGTTTGTGGTATTGCAGGCACAGCAGGCGGCAAACTGAATGTTTAATTGTTGCTATAAAGTAAAACGATATGTAAAAGTGCCAACTGTTCACACATTTCAACTGTTGGAGTCTTGAACAACACAGATGTTTGAAAAAAAAAAAACTTGAATAATGTACAATTGTCCTGTAAAGTAATTATTTTCTGATTGACTTTGCTTTCAATAATGCAGCTTCACTTTCTTTTAACCCCATAACTTTTGACCAGTGGTCAGACCTGATCTCTTATCTACATAGAGGCGTGACAACTGCATGCACTTGGACATTGATGGTCTGGTGGGATTTTTTTATTTAAGGACAATAAGGGAAGAAATGTTACAATTCACCAAAATGCTGCACCACTTTGGTGCTCTTTCACTTTTCCGTTGAGATAATCAAAACCTCAAAAGTAATTCCTGCAAAAGTTGGCAAATTATGTCACTTCTGACCCCTTTCTATCCCGATATGCCTTTGTGCAACTCTGGGAAACGGGCATGTGCGAATTGGGGGTTGGGCTTTCAGTAAGTCTAAGCCGAATGTTCCTCGAGGGCTTCTTCTTAGATATGCTACCCCTTCCGGACCTGTAGATGGGCCTATCCAGGAACACCATTAGTCAAATGAAGTTGTTTGTATCAAATATTGACATGTTATCTCTTCATCATCAGGCTATGGGAGGGAAGAGAGAGAGAAAGATTGTAACTGTGGGTAATTGAGCCGTGTCTCCCCTGCTTATCGGTAAGCTCCGGCACGTCACGGACCTAACGAGCTGTGGCGCGCCGATTAGTCTGAAGGGAAAGTCGAACGTGAAACACCACAGCTTCTGTCTTTCTTTTTTCTTTTCTCCATATCTGAAATGGATATTATGAGCCTCCCTGGAGGGCAGAGGCACAGCCTTATTAGTTCAATTCATGGGGGGAAGACAATTGATATGGATGAATGGCATGTTAAAGTATCCCTTTGTTACAATAACCATCAAGGCTGATAGTTGGAGTTGATGATGCAGCTAAAGGCAGGGGGACAACAGGCTGAGGCCTTGACCTGGATAGCCGAGGATGGTCACACACACCAAAGGAAGGAGACTGATCACACACTGCCTTAAACAAATGGATTTGTCCCTTTAATAGTGATATAGGGCATTTTTGTATGTTTGTGTGAGTAAATGATACACAATTAGTTGGATTTTTCTATCACATTGCCTGTATGTCCTGCTTTCGTGTTACCCAAGCATGATCAGAAATTGTCGGTGCGTCGGTGTGTAGAAAGACTTATTTTTAACTGTATCATTGTTATTATTATTAGTATAATAGACACTTCAATTTTTTTTCTGTTTTAGTCCGATTTTAATGTGTATCTTTATTGTGTATTGTCTGTCCTGTGCCCAAGCTTGGTGCATTCACAGGGCATTATTCATCTTATTCCAGTAAAAGTGGATATCCGGTAAAAAAAAAAAAAAGAAAAAAAGAAAAAAAGAAAAGAAAAAAAAACGAGGGAGCGATGAGAATCTCACAACATGCCAGTTTGATTTGTACCCCTTACTATCAAAGAATGCTAATTAAAATCATATTTTGCATATGACTTGTCTTTCATGCGCATATGCAAATTGCCCCGTTGCCTTTCAGCACTCTGTAATTAGGTTTATGAAGGACAGCTGTAATACATAATTAACAGAAGTGTTTGCAAGCTCTTTTTTTCTTCATGTCTAAACACAATGACTTAAACAAGCGCACAAGAAGTCTTCCAAGGCCCACGCTTTTCTCTCAAATATATTGATAAATTCTTTTAGCCCCCCTCACTCAGAAATAGCTTAATTATGCTTTTTGTTTATTTATAGATGATGCCGTCAGTCAGAGGCACTTCCAGCTGGCCAAAGATGCTCAACATTTTGATCTTGCCATTCTCCCTGATTGGAGTGTACAAGATTTAGTCATACGCTCGCTCCCAGTTTGACTTCGAGGCAACATTCTGGACGGGTGGATGGATTGAGTTAGAGAGGATTGAGAAAATGTAGAGTGATTATAACGAGGCAAAACAGTGTAGCAGTTTGAATATTTATATGATGGTGCTAGTTAGCATTGGCCTCAGGGACCTTGATGACAGACTTCGGGGCCTTGATGGAGGACAGTGTGTGTGTGTGTGTGTGTGTGTGTGTGTGTGTGTGTGTGTGTGTGTCTGAGTGAGTGTACGGTGGGTGATGTTGGGGGGTGTCCATGTCCAAACATGGAAGGGTGGGTCCTGGTAGAGAAGGGCAATAGCTGACATGGCAACATAAATGGTGAAATAATTATGCTTCCGCCCTGTGATTGACTGACTCCTTAAGTTAGGACGAAAGCTTCAGAGGAATACAGACAGACTTGCCGGAGAGAAAATAGAATAATGATCTACTCGGAAGAGGGAAAAGTGAAAACCACCAGAAAAGAAGAAATGGGAGGAACGTCATATAGGAGGTCCTGAGTGTGTGCAGTGACAGTACCAACCACATGACTGTCCCTCCCTCGGCCTCTTTCATGTAGCTCCCTTCCTCAGCTCTCAGATGTGGTCTTTGTCTCTCAGTTGCACAATAATGGGAAGTGATGGGTGCTAAATGAAAAGGCCAGGGGATGAAAACACTCGTGAAGCAGCATGGATGTTTGAGTAGTTAGTCCTGTCATCCATTCATTATGTTTTCATATGCTGTTTAGGGGACACAGTAAACTCAGATCCCTTGACAAAGTCAGAAGATTGTGGTTGCCGTTGAGTTCAGTATTTTCAACCGTGCATGCCAGTGCATGCACTGCAGATACAAAATCCAGGCACTCGTGCACATTTGTGTGCTCAACAATGATGAACAACATGTGGCAGTCTGATGAGTCTCCCATCTATCGACGTTAAAGGCACTTGTAAAACAACAAACACACCCAGACTTTGTTAACCAGATATAGACTGATGCTGTGCTTTTGGAAATTTCTGATTCTTTTTAACAGCTGTTGAGTAAGAACAAAGGCAACAGAGTCATCTGTGGTGAGAGCCACGTTGATATTATTCATTCTGCTCTAAATTCCCTCCCCTTGTAAATGAACAGTGAAAATCAGCCCGCCACAAGGGTTGGAGGTGTTTTTGGGGGGAAAGAACGAGCCAAACCAAAAAATGCAGCTGCATTTGGATACACTTAGTAATTATCTCAAGTATCAATTGGAATGCAATATTTGCCAACTGAAAATGTAACTCTGAACCAGGGTCAACACTCTTTAGTTCCCCTCAAAAACACAGCATGAAACGGTTAAAGTATGATGATAATGAGCAGATAATATTCATGCCCGCAACTTGAGCTGAAAAGGAAGAGTTAAAATAATACTTTCTTTTTGTGTGTTTTCTCAAAATAAACAACAGATCACAGTTGGTGGCACGAGTTGATAGCGGTAAAAATTGGGATGGAGTTTGCGCTGCCTTTCTCACAATGATATTCGTGTGTTTTTCAGCCATGTTTTCTGTCCATGTGTGTGTTTCATAGATGGGCCTTCGTTATGAAAAAGCACCTCAGCAACCACCTTCTTGGAAAACATGGCGTCGGCCAGCGTAAAGAGAGGTAAAATGAAAATACAACTTTCATCCCTTTAATTATAAGGGCATATGTGCGTATGTTTCTTGACTGTATTTAGGGATCTTGTGACCTTTATTTCACTATCACTTCGATACTCATTGCAAGCAGAAATGGACTCAGGTAGGATTTCTCTGTCCTGGATTTTCACTGCCATGTATTTTACTGTTCCAGAACCTAAACTGAGATGTACAGATTAGTAATCGTTTTAAACATGAACGCAGCATCTTATGCAGCATTGCAGGCTTTTAAGCAAAAGCCAGCCCCCTAACAAACTTTATCTGGTTTCGTCCTTTATCTTGTGTTCAGCTCTCCCAACAAATGGTCTTTCTCTTACCATTCCTCACTTTCTATGTGTGTTCTGTAAATCTGTAAATGTTTTGTGTATGTATAATGTCTCCAGCTTGGCCTTGTCTATCAGATATGGAGCCCTGTCAGTGCATGTGTGTGTGCTTTTGGTTGTGTGTGTGTGTGTGTGTGTGGCATCCATCCCTTCCTGTTGTGTATGCGCATGAGAAAGAAAGATGAGGAGATGAAGTTATAAAGCCCACTCCCCCACCCCTGCAGTCTGACAAGCCAAAAGGAGACGTTAAACACCTCTCAATCTGTCAAGCGAGCAGCTAAAATAGAAACAGACCCACTTTTTCATTACTCCACAACCAAATTGATACTTTTGACAATGTGTGCTATTGGATATGACAAGTGGCTTCAGATATGGAAGTAAGCGGTTTGAGCAGATGTCTCTCCATCTCTCAGACATTATCAACTAAATTCCTACTGTCAGCTGTTCATCTCGATTAGATAGAAACAAATTCTCATATCCTCAACTGCTTCAAAGCTCTGTCTATCCATATGTTTTGTTGTTGTAACCTTGACCCAAGGAAAGTAAGTAGGGTTTCTAGGCATTCTTTGGCTCCTTACAGATTGTAACATACAGTATATTCATATCTATGACATGCTCAGTACCAAACACACGTCTATTTGGGCTGTGCTTGCCAAAGATTAGATGGCCACCTTGACTGATGGTCTTTGGGTGCCAATACCTTTGCAAAAAATAATTCAAAGCAGAAAAGGCAAGGGCTTAGAGACCCTGTTTTAGATATTTGAATTGTCCAGCAATTCTCTGCTGACGTTCTGCATTAAGATATAGGAAACAATCGAGCATGGGGAAATGAATGTGACATTCTTTTGACAGAAAATGAAGAATTCAGAGTCAGTCAGGAATAAGGCATGATGTAAAAAAATGGTTGTAATATTAAGAATCTATCTGTCTGTCTATCTATCTACCTATCTATCTAGCCAGCTTGCTGCTGTAGAAATAAAAGGGGGTTTCTTGTCTTTTGGTCTTTGATCAGCCTGTTATGT
>CAAKHD010008362.1:19243-29513 GCA_901007705.1 Fistularia tabacaria
AGAGAGACAAAAGTGCGTGTGTATGTGTGTGTGTGTGTGTGTGTGTGTGTGTGTGTGTGTGTGTGTGTGTGTGTGTGTGTGTGTGTGTCTGTGTGTGTGTGTGTGTGTGTGTGTGTACGCACATGCGTGTGAGTGAATGAAAGGGGTATCCGAACCAACAACTGGGGACCAGTGAGGGGGGTGAGATGAGAGGCGATGAGGATTGTTGGGGGGAGCCAATTGCAAACATATGCTGGCTGGCAGGCAGCAGAGAGATGGATTGCAGTGGGACAGTGTCAGAGAGGCAGTTTCATCACCATCTACGGCCCTGTTCACCTGGTATTTTTAGAACACTGGGGAGATCTGTTAGTCAAAGAAAGAGAGGAGGAGGAGGAGGAGTTACAGGAGGAAGAGACCTGTCTAGCCATAGGTTATGCTGGGCTCCACTTAGGCAAATCCATCTGGGCCTCAAAAGGCATGTTATTTTGGTTATCTTTTAGCTGTACAGTAGACATGGACTTTAAATAGCTGATAATGCCTTTAATTTTGAAAGTAGTAACTAGTTTGTTAGGTAAATATACCCACATTTAAATAATGTCCAATTTTGACGTTTTGGGATTTAGTTTTTTTTTTGGGTTGAAGAGAGAATGAAACAAAAACACAGCAAAATATGTGAATTTGTGTTTTATTCTAATGCCACACAGGTGACAAATAATGCACTGCAGTGTAAGTATCATCTATAGTTAATGCTTATGATTGTTAAGCACTGCAGTGATACTGGTCAGAAATGACAAATAAAAAAGCTGGATGAATCACAAGGGAGGATGGGTAAGATGACAGACTGGGAAAAGAGGGAGAGAAAAAGAGAGCTGAACTGTTATAAAGTGACACAACTGGGTCTTCATCTCAGTCACACCACCATTCCTCAATGTAGGCACTGAGCAGAGATGAGGGCTTTTTGTCCCTTTGTCTGTGCAGGCGTGTATGTGTTTGCTCTTTTAACTGTGAACTTATTAGGACCATATGTTCCCCATATATATACCTGGGACTGTTAAGATATGGGAAAGATGTAATGAATTCTGAAATATTACAATGACTGTAATCGTAACAGTGTGCATTCCAAGTTCAGTTTTTCCAAGCTCCTTTAATGGGGGCAATGTCGTAACTTGATTGTTACAGTCAAAGTAAATACATGTTCATTTTTATGGTTTAATCACAAGGAATCCTAGACTTATTCTTACTATAACAAAGAAGATTATACAAAAATCAGTCCAATTGTTCTCTGTATAGAGTGTAATAAATTCCTCACTTTTTTGTAATATTGAATTACATATTCTGTGAAGGGTCTCCACCACTTTTGTCATATAGAGTTAAGTGGGAAAAAAAACTGTCAAGGTTGCTGTTGGATCATATTTTCTGCAGCTTCTGCCATCAAACACATTTCACATATTTAACTGCTAAGATATTTTTAATTTCAATTGTATATTTTTTCCTTATCAATTTCCATTAAACCTAGACTCTTGTGTGTTTGTGTCTGTATGCGCGAGTGTATGTGGGTGCCTGGATGTGCATGTGTGTGTGTGTGTGTGTGTGTGTGTGTGTGTGTGTGTGTGTGTGTGTATGTGCATGCGCCCGCGTGCGTGTGTTTGCCTGAGCACCCACACTGACACTTCAAAAACAAGGGAGGGACTTGAGAGCATGACTGACGGCAGCGACCTTGCCTCAATTGCTTGTAATTAGTTCTTTAAAAACAGTGTGCCAAAAGACAACTGACCTGTCTCAAATACTTGTTTTCGTAGGTAATTGTAAAAATGCCGACCATTTTCATGCTTGTAATAATAAATTCCTTGAACTAATACTCTCATCACTCTTAAAACAAGAGTGACGACAGCTAAGAATAAAGATGTATTTGTTTTAGTAAAAAAAAAAAAAAGCGGGTGGGAAATGTGTGATGCAACCTGCTGGAGAGAACAATTTCAGTGTTTTGGAGATTTTTTAATTACCAAAAGCCTTTGTGGTCGGTTAGGTCGAGACCAAAAACATTTGCTAAAATCATAGTATACTCAGAAAATTCTATCTATTGTTACTGGGGCCTGTTGAGGATGATTGTAGAAACTGTGTTTTTTAGCAGTGGTTTGGGGTGCATGGTGTGTATGATCAAGCTTGTATTTTCTAAATTTAGAATTTCATTTTATATGTGTATGTATGTCGTAAGTATTAAATCATGGTCATATCTAGAATTTTGGTCAGACCAAGGTCTTCCCTAGTTTGCCTATTTGTTTGTTGTAGTCACACAGAATAGCATCAATACACATTCCTGCATTTGGTCAAGTCACTGTGCCAGGGGAGGAGTTCAGCTGAGCAGGCATCTGGCTTTGCAGGGACAAGCTCCAGGCTCGCAGCCACAGCCCAGCATGCCGCACAGTTCAGCCATATTGCCCTAGCCCAGAGAGCCGAGACCATCCTCGCTGGTCAGAGAGAATGGTGGCGGAAGAGCCATGCCTCGAACCAGCATGGGGGCAATATGGACCACACAGAGCAGGCAGGGGTCAAGTCAAACAAAAATAGTGTGTGTGCAGCACATGTTTTTGTGTGGGTAAGGGAGAGCTTGCTGAGTTATAGGGATAAAGAGCAGATAAAGACAATCCCTAATTCATTAGAATAAATCCTTTCCCTTAATTATTGATAATGAATCTGGTCTTTAATCTTTCCTTTTTTTTCCTCTCCTTATCTGCTTGTGTCAGCATTTTGTCTTTCTGTCTTGGTGCTGGGTGGTAAGGCCTAGTTTTCAGCCACCCAAGGGCAGCAGTCAATAACATCCCGTACTCCTGGTACTGTAAGCAGGAATGTGATTAGCACAGGCAAACGCAGGGAAGGCAAATGGGGGGAAGGCTTCAAAGTAACTGAGGATATTGGTATGTATGGTATGTGATTTTTAATACCTTGATAATATAAATTTAATCTAATGCAAAATAAAATCAGGGTGACATAAAATGAACTGAGTTCATGCCTCAAATAACTGCTGACCAACATGTTGTGGCGTAACCTTTTGGTACATCAGCAAGCTGATTTTGTGTATTTGAACTTATCAAGCTGTATTTCCCAGCGGTCTTTGCAGCTCAGAAAGTCCCAGTGTATTACTGGCCAGGCCTCTGTGACCCCCAGCTCACCTTAGTGTTTGTTGGCGGCTTGTCTGAACCCGAGCCAGTGGATAGCGACTTGCTGTTTACCCTACTCAATATTTCATGGAGAATGAACACTTGCAGAATGAGGGATCGTGTTAATATTGCTGTTAAAATTAAGCGATAATTAAAATTTGTTAGTTTAAAAGCCATCACAGTCTATAAAAGTTTGATTACTGGAAAATTAGGTGCATTAAGTTTTTATGGGTTGGCCTGCACTATCACTTGGGAACGATTTTTATGCACTTGTCATGGGCATATGGTGCAGAATTGTGTGAGTGTGTGCGTTTGTTGGTGGGGAATGTGAGGGGAGCATGTTGCTGACACACTTTAATGCTAAAATGTTCACCCCTGTGGTTTTACTCTTCATTAGTAAAAATATTATCACTGCTTGCTAACAGCAACTTGAGGAAAATCACAACTAAGAATGTAGACCGGTCATTTAGAGTCAAGAGGTCAAAGGCCATGTGTGCCTCATGTCATTTGGCAAGTGTTGTCACATCAGCTCTTTCACCATGGCTGCATGCTGTTGTGGTCACTCTAATATCTAGTGCCTTTTTGCAGAGTGCAGCAGGGCCCTACAAGAGCCTATCACTAATAATGATGTTAGTTAGCTGTGGACAGCTTGTCCCACAGTTGTAAGCCAAATGACCTTGAGTTGTTGAATAAATCTGTAGTTGTAGTTTGTCTTCTCCTGACAACATTTACCTCATCGCGATAGTGCAGATCCACCAGTCATTTCATCTTTTAAAGTTTTTCCATTCCCAAGAATGATGTCATCCCCTGTTGAAACCCAAATGACATTACTCAACTGGACAAGAATAGAGAATGTGCACAGTTCACCTTCATATTAATTTCACATCCCGTGGCCCCCAAACCAGCAAGTTATACAGTGACACAATTGTGTGGCTAGCTGTTGACAATGGTCAGACATTATGTGCAGTGGGGCCGGGAAAAAAACTGGGCTAGTGCCAGCCTGTTTTTCTCCTCTATTGAAACATCAGACTGTCATGGCAGAAATGGATGTTGCCAGGCATCACTAATGAACCAATTAATCAATGAATTAGCTGAGCAGCGATTAAATTAATGCGAGCTGGACCAGCAAGCAGCAGTCGTGGATATGTCCTGGGGAAGATGATTAACACACACACATAACAGGCAACGATCAACAAGGCCCCTGTTAAGTTGGATGACCTCTCGAACTTTTCTCTTTGCACCAAAATGGTGAAGAGCAGTGTTCGTCTTATTTTTATTTGGACTACATATTATCAACTGTCAGCAGACTGACAGTTCATTTACTGAATCTTTATTTGCTCTTGCACTCTTTGTTCTGTCAAATGATCAAATTATAATATAGAACAACAACAAATCTAAAGTGATTATTGTTGAATTGCTACGGCTCAACTTTCACTTCATCTTATAATAATGCACAGAGAAAAATTGCAATCTGTCTGGAAATCCACCAACACAATATCTTTTGAGGGTTTTTTCAAAATTAAGAAAAGAATTACGCGAGATGTGTATGACTTGGAAAGAGTTATTGATATGGAGATACATCTCAGTTCTTAATAGAGTAATGAATGCATTGAGACAGATATATAATGATAGTTTTTTTGTTACTCAAGTAAGAACAAAATAAAAGAAAAAAAAAAATCACAAAAATAATAATGGTGTTTTCAGTTGTGTTTTTATTCACTTATATATATATATATGTATAGATACACATTGGTAAATTACTCATTTACTCATAAATTCTTGTGTAACAAAGTTAATATATAATTACTTTCATGTTCCTAGTTATCCTGAGGGTTCTAGAGTCAGATTCCATTCCTTCTATAATTGCTACTTTAAAAAGTTCATAAATATTACATCACCTAATTCAGAGGAAGTAAACAAACAAACAAACAAACAAACAAAACACACTGTACAAACATCTCTTTGATTAAAGGATGTCACTGCAACTGACAGTCATGACAAAACAAAAACAAGAGCAGGTTACACCATCAAAAAGGGTTATATGTTTAGTTCAACAAAATATGAGTTACAAAAAGTGTTCTAGTGTTGATGTGATATGAACAGATCTTTGTAAAAACTAGTTATCAACTAATAGGGAATCATTCAAAAAATAATCTCACGCTACTTTGGCACAAGTACCAAATCATTTGACATGATCTTTGTTAAACTACATGCCTTGGAAACAAACACACACACACACGCACGCACGCACGCACGCACGCACGCACGCACGCACGCACGCACGCACGCACGCACGCACGCACGCACACACACACACACACACACACACACTCCCAGTGGCTGTGCCTTATGAATTCTGTCAGTCTCATTGGTTGTTGTTTCATATTATCCTCTATTCTTACTGGTTGTGGGTCAGGACAGTTGTTAATGTCTACTGGTATCTGAGGTGAACTGAGGGAGACTGAACCAATTCACCTTAAGGCTTTGGTGAAGCCAGGCTACAAAGTGGTATCAAGCAGATACCAACAATGTTGGTACATTTTTTCTATACATTTGTGAACGACCACTCATTGCAGGTCAAGAATAATGCTGCATCATCCATTTCAAGTCTGTTGTCCACCCCCACACAAACATACACACCTACACATCTACAGCCAACTCCACCATGCTTGAGTTAAGGCATTATGGAGAAAGATGGGTGTGTAGGGGTGTTTTGGGGCTCCCTTGATTATGTGACATCCTCCGGAAGACCGCTGGAGTTGTTTCCTCCATTACTTAGAGGGGGAAAAAAAGAGGCCTTTTCACTATTGAGACTGTCACTCTCAATTTGGACTAACGGTAAGCATGCACAAGGCCTCCTGGATATCCCCCCCCCCACCTGCTCTCGCCCCACTCCCAGTCACCACCACCACAACCACCCATTCCCACATGCCCAACACCCCTGCCTCCCCTCCCCTGCAGCGGATTGCTGTGGTGACAGTTTGATTAGATCATCAATCGTGGCTGTTAACAGCGGTTTTCCTGAGCACCTGGACCAGCAGGTCACAGCTGGCTCTGAGCTACCGCTGTCCCCCTGACCCAGAGCTTGGTGTGTCTGTGTGTTTAGTATACTTGCAGTATTACATATACTGTCCATTTGTGTTTTGTGTGCAAAGCTTGTGCTTATCATGATGAATTCCACAGTCGAGGGCTTCTATGTTTTGGGGATAATACGTGAAACTCCATGCGTATGGCATACATACTGGTCTTGGACCAGAATGTGCCCATGTATCAGTAAACCTGCACTTTATTTGCTTCAGTAATTATAAAAAGCACGCCTTTGAATGTACCCTTGTGCAGTGCAAAGCTTCATTGTAATGTACACAACCATATCCGTTTATTTCACAAATTGACTGCATCTCCAATTGGGGCTTTTAACCACTGCCTTTTTATTCTATTAAACGCTTTTTTTTGTTGTTTTTTTCTGTGATTAGGGAGGTGAAAACATAGCCTTATGAATGTTTTGATTCTTTACTTTGGCATTGGAAGGCTAATTTCTAGAATATGAAGCCAAATGACAGGTGAAAACATAAATGTTGCATTCAGAGAAACTGGCAGTAGAATTAAATGGAAAACTGTAGCACAGAGGACACATCTGTATCGTTACTTTCTTTAGCAGATACTTTCCAACATTTTCCTTGTTCTGTGTTTGCAGTTACGCAGGTAATGGTGTGAAGCAGTTGTAACTATTCACTAGGAAGTCTAGAAATGCGCAAATAATGAAACTGTGCATATCACACACACACACACACACACACACACACACACACACACACACACACACACACATAGCCTGCTTGCCCATATGGTTTTTCAACATTTGTATCAGGCTCCCTCAAATAAACAGTTATATTTATGATCTAACAATGATGCTACAAAGTGTGAACATCTTTATGATTCTTCATGATTTGACTTCATGATTAGATGGATGTCTTTAGTCTTTTCATAAACCTTTTAAATGGCGGTTTGGCAACATATGCCACTGCTTCTACCCCACCCACCAATTTCTTTCTCTCTGTCCATGTTTAATTCTCTCTTTCTCTTTGTCTTCCGCCCTGTCTCCCCGAGCCACATGCTCTGCCTTACACTGTTTATACCAGATGCAGGGTGGCTATTATTCTGTGGAGGAGAAGCTGTAAATTGTAGAGAGCATTATGGGGTGAGGATGATTTCCATCTGGTCCGTTCTTAGGTTCAACTTAGTAAATTGTCTGGTCCGTAATAACACAGCAACGCAGTAGGACTCTTGTTTTATCAACTTCAGGGTCTTTTCTGGTCAATTTCCCTAAGTGGAACTGTGGATTTGGGTACCAGTTGCAACACTAACACATAAAATGAGTCAAACCTTTACAACCATCATTCATTCTTTACGTTATTGATTTCTTCAATTAATTTGCAGACCTGGTGTCATCTTAGATGTTGCAGTTTGGTTATTCACGAAAATTACCATTTTTATTGATATCGTAATTTGAAAGACAATCAAATAATCTTGGTTTTCCATCCTCTCCTGTAAATGCAATGGTTTTTCAACGTAAGCATGCAATTACCTATGAAGAATTCTTTTTTTTATAGCTGAGTCAAGAAAAATCCTTTACATCAATAAAAGTGTTGTGACTAAAGCATCCATTAATTCAGTGTCAAAATATGATCTGAGACACTCATGAAGTCAAATGTTTTGTCATAGTTTTCATGAGACAAGCACAGAAGCAGGGAAGGCATTCACTGGTAATTAATCCTCACAAAATGTGTGCATGCATGTGTGTGTTTGTGAGACACACGTAAGAGAGACAGGGTGTCAATACAAAAATTAATTATATAAAAAAAGAAAAAGGAAAAAAAGTCTCTACAATGCAAAATCAGAAAAGCAATTAACTTCTCCGGCCAGGACATGACAGTAAACATGCACGACTGTTCACCATATTGTCTTGTTTGGTTCTCAAAGTTGTGTTGTTGTGGAGAACCAGAGACTCAGCAATGAGACTTTTGTTATGATTATTAATGGCTGTCTCCCATTAACCTCATAATTATAATAAACTCTACAATGGCTCAAATCACCTAAGCATTGAGGACTATGGAGGCGACCCCGCTCCCCCACCCGTCCAGTCGACACTGTAGCCAATACCCTACTATCCCCCAGCCCATTGACCAAGATTAATGAATCCTCCGCCGTTTTTAATTAGCACAGCCTCAGTCATCAATTATGTCTGCCCCACCCCAAATACAAATATTGTTATATTTGGGGGAAAAATTCTTGATTTATTTCATTGTGGTGGCCGATGGAGTGAGATGAATGGCCTCCCATCATCTTCATTTGCAGGGATGAGGAGGAGGAGGAGGAGGAGAGCCAGGGGATTGAGGTGGGGAAGTAAAAGATCACAAGGGGTTGGGGTGGGGGTTGTCACACGCGGAGCTGAAAATGCGGACAGGCCTCAGCCAGGGAAAGGCAGGCCTACAGGGACAGACAGGTCTGGGTCTCAGTGTCCCTCCATGGGGATGCAACTGTCCAAGAACTTAATTAGATTTTTCTCAAATCCAAAGCTTCATTAATACCATGTTTGTCGTGCTGATATGACTAGTTTATATGTATAAATGTTATCAAAATAAAAGGAACCAGCACCAGCACTTTTTCTACAAAGCAGTTGATAAGGCATCCTTGTCAGTTGCCGTCACGTATTTCATTACACTTGATCTTAACCATGGTGAGGCTCACATGGAGGAAAAAAAAAGCAGAGAAAGGGGTGTTTGTGTATTCATTTATACATGTAAAGTTGTGTGCCTGTGTTTTTATGATAACACTGCACATGTCTATGAGAATATTTAACATTCTGAGGTGATCTCACTTGCTGGGTCAGTCAAATGAATGAGCTACTTGAATGCACTTTAATTTAGACCACTAGCTGAACTAAATACTTCCTGTTTTCTGACTGAGGTTCCTTTGTGTACCTTGAAAATCACATTTTGTTGTCCAGATTCAATCAGCTGCCTCATGCATTCTTCAAACACTTGTTTAATCTGTTAAATTCTATCTATCTATCTATCTATCTATCTATCTATCTATCTATCTATCTATCTATCTATCTATCTATCTATCTATCTATCTATCTATCTATCTATCTATCTATCTATCTATCTATCTATCTATCTATCTATCTATCTATCTATCTATCTATCTGTCTGTCTGTCTGTCTGTCTATTCTGTTATACAGAATTATGATGCAGACATACTTTACATATATAATATGTGTGTCTTTTTTGAGTGTGTGTTTCCTTAAAGACAATGTGTAACATTATTGTATTTTTCTGCTGATTTTTCCAATAACACAAAGATTCTCCTTTATTTCCACCTCTATCCAGTACTGTTTGACTTACAGAGGTAATAACTAAACCGTGTTTTGTCCAGCTGGATGTAATTTGATGAAAGGAAAAAAAAAGAAATGCAGACAAAAATGAGACACAATATTTGTGTCAAACTAAATTCTTTTCTGTCTCTGTGGACTCATGCTCGAAGCGAGTCAAGGTTTGTTTTTCTTCGATAAATATTCCTGTATATGTTAAGTCAGGAAGAAAAATAAACCCTACAAATAATTGATTCAAAGGGAACAAAAAGAACAGTCTCATTTCTGCAATTCTTCACATTTACTAATATCTGACTGGGACGCGTTGTAATAATAGGGTAAGTGCTTGCTTTATGACTTGAAGATGTGCCTGTCTCATTTTGCTGGTGTGGGAGTTTGGGTGTTTGCGCTGCGGTGAGCCATCAGCCATTTCGCTTTGGCTGGCAACACACACACACACACACACACGCACACAGATTATATACCCTTACTGCCATGACCAGAGCATGCCTGCTGACTCCAGAGAGAAAGGTGGGAAACATTCTGAATATTTAATGAAGCTTGCAAAGCCCACCTCTGTCTTCCCCACCCAGCAAACAACACTGGTCCTATGTCCAGCACTGCACGCACACACGCACACACACACACACACACACACACACACACACACACACACACACACACACACACACACACACACACACACACACACACACACCAGCACAAAACAGAAATAATGTTTTAAATGCAATCATTGTCA
>CAAKHD010008362.1:43118-58575 GCA_901007705.1 Fistularia tabacaria
AACAGTGTGTGTGTGTGTGTGTGTGTGTGTGTGTGTGTGTGTGTGTGTGTGTGTGTGTGTGTGTGTGTGTGTTCAAGCATGTGCGCAGGCGAGAGTGTGACTACTTCTGTGCAATGTCAGAGAGAAAGAGAGAGAGGGAGACCATCATGCTGTTAATGACAGAGCCAGATGCAGGGAAGAGAGCAGAAGTGTGAAAAAGCTCTCCACGCTCCCCATCTGGAAGGCATCGCCCCCAAATGAAGTTGTAGAAAACCATCCCATTGATAATAAAGCTAATTTTTATGGCTCTGACAAGTATGTAATTATGTTCAGCGGTGCTTTTCAGATTTTATCACAGTCAATAAACCACACTGGCAATTTCCCGTCCCCCATTTGACATATTTACATGGATCCATCTGATTGGAGGAATTAGTTAGCTGTGAGAGCTCTGATGGATATACACTAGTGATCTGTGACTTCTGCTTGGCTCATCTGTTAGCCAACTAGACCTGCTGCTCATCTGCTCAATCTGCTTTTTCTTTTCTCTCTTTATAACCCTTTATTTTTCTGATTTAAATCAGACTGCCTCACTATCAATTTCCTCTTTTACAGCTACAGTTCAGAACTAAGGATTTTTGTCTGTTGTATGTTTATTTATTTATTTGCATTTTGCTCAATGGCAACACTGCGATTGGTTCAAGTAATTTATGTTTTCAGCATTTTCCCTACCATGTTTTTCCGCTAATTTCTTTACATCCATGAATGGCAAAAGAAAACAAAATTTGTTGGTATTCAACTAATTTGTCGATTCACGTGTCTGTGACAATGAAAACATCAGCCGCCATTAATATGAATTATTGATATATTCTCTGCGTTAAGGCTAGGTTGATAGAAATGCACAGGTGATCATCACTTAATCACTCTAAAGACTTTATGGGCACACAGGATTGTCATTATTCTTCTGATATACCGCTGATTTCATAATTTAAGTTTGTGCAGTGCCTAAAAAAGCAAAAACGAACACTATCATTTGCTGCACACTTCTCTGACTGAAGTATACAATTGACTACATTTTACACAAAACAGATGTCATTGCACAATAAAGAATGGATCATTGATTCATGTCATATTTCTTCCAGTTATAATCTGGGAAACACCAAGACTTTTTATCAGTCTCAAAGCAAGATAAATAGTTTTCAAAAATACTACAAAAACCGTCATTTCGATAAACTCCACCGTAGCTGCCTTTTTACTTTTTTTTTCAATGTATTTTTTATAAAAATGTAAAATTGGTTTGTATCAAATTATCCATTCATTCCTTCATCCATCCATCCATCCATTCATTATCACTTTACCTGCAGTTAAGTCAAAGTCAAAGTGATCTATATTGTCAATATCCCCATGTAACAGACATTTCATAGTGGGATTGAAATTTCGCTTCTCTAAACTCCAAAAGTGCAGTTAAAAAACTAAAAACGCATACGCTTGAACTCTTGATCAACATTAAACAGATATAAGATACACACGCAGACAGACATAGCACATATATGTTTTCAACAAGAAAGAAATCAGAGGTAGCCTATTTTCCTATTCGAGGAAGGTCAAGGGGATGATGCTGCAGTCTATCCCAGCTGGGGGCGAGAAGCAGGGTACACCTTTGACCAGTGACCAGTGGATCACAGGGCTGCAAATAGAGACTTACAACCATTCACTCTATCATTTACTAGTCTGGGCAATTTAGGGTCTCAAATGAACCTTCTGCATGTTTTTGCACTGTTGGAGGAAATTGGAGAACCCAGAGGAAACCTGGTCAGACATGAAAATGCTCCTTTCGCAGTCAAACTGGGGACCCTGTTGTTGCTTTGAGGCAGAAATGGCTTTTGTCAATCTGCAGTCAGAAGAATGACAAAGCATTGTGAAACAGTTGGTCAGTTTGAGTATTTGAACCCTCACATGCATAATTTCCACAATATATATAGCTAAAAACAACACATATTGCATTTTATGTAAATTCTTCACAATTTTAGCCAAATGTGGTCATATGTCTTAAATGTGACATGTGTTTTCAACTGACATCCCTTTTTTCTCCATAGTAAGTCTGTTGTTTTTCACTCAGTCATGTTTTTTCTCCATCTTTAAAGATTTCTTCTTTCTTCTCGACAGGAGAAAAATCTTACCTTTGTGACCTGTGTGGTTTTGCTGGGGGTACAAGACATGCCCTTACCAAACACAGACGTCAACACACAGGTAAGCAATCCTAGATCTTCATAGTCTTTGACAGTGTTTGACACTGACAGATCTCAACTATAGTTGAATTTTTGTATGTTGTATTTTTTTAGGTCTTCTTTTCCAACCGTTTTTTTGGATATGTTTCCTAACACAGTTATGCATTCAGAAACATCAGTGTGACATGCAGCCGATAGGCATGTGTAACAGTACAGCTGACTGAATCTGAGATTTTTAATTTCAGTTATCATTTCACCATGCCATCCTGTCACTTTGGGAAATTGCATTTCTCAGATAGGCTGTCAATGACAAGAGCTTTTTTTTGGAAAATGGAAAAGTGAAACAAATACTTCTCTTAACTCTTGTCTGACAGCCACCAAAAGATCAAGCATCTTGTTAAAAATATCCATTTAGATTTTCATACTTCATTTTTATTTGTTCCCCATCTTCTCTACTATGTGCACCCCTCCAAAAAAAGCCTCCAGATATCAGGCTTGCTTGTCTGTGCTGACATGTGTCATTTCCACCATTTCTAGATTTAACTGCATATTTAAATGAGAATCGCCTGTCGCACAATTTTTGCTTGTCAGTGTTTGACTGACTGATTTCTAAGGTTAACATTTTTTATCTTGGAATATTACTACTTAAACAATGTTGCCATGTACTTTAGTGAGAACTTCACTGTGATTGTCAGTAAAATATTCATGGCATCCATTCTCACCGGTGTCTCTCTGTTTACAATCCATTCGTCCCACAGGGGAGAGACCCTTCAAATGTAAGCTTTGTAACTTCGCCTCTACCACGCAGTCCCACCTGTCACGCCACAAACGTGTTCACACTGGAGAGAAACCATACCGCTGCCCCTGGTGCGACTACAGGTACTGGCTCATTGACTAGCCCATTCATGGTGGCGCTGATGGTCACTGCTGTGGCACTGATGATCAGGGGGTTGATAGGTGGGGGTGAAAGGTGCTGAGGGGGAGTTGTGTGTGTGGGGGGGGGGGGGGGGTGGGTAAGGTGTAGAGGAGACAGGTCTAATCTCCATATCATGGCTCTATCTCATTACTCCAGCGTCATCAACAGTCCTAGCCAGCACACACACATGCTTACACACACTCACATACATACATCCACACAACACACATACACATATAATGTCACTGTCCCTGTCATTAAAACACCATTACACCACATCAGTAATTACACAGTAAATTGTCGGTGAAATTGAAAAAGTTTTTCTACTATTACACATCTCCATCTTGCCCTCTCACTTCCACAGTTTTCCACCCCTTGTTTCTGTCTGTTTCTCAACCTTTACTTCCTTGTCAGGTTATAGTAGTCAATGAGTGTGAAAGGGAATGAGCTCAATCAATCGGTCTCCTTACTTGGTTGTTTGCTCCTCTGTGACAAAGTTAATTTTTGCTGTGTACAACACTCGTGTTAACAGTGGTGAAGCACTTCGTTCATTTCATTTTTTTTTTGCATGGAAGTCTGAATTGAGCTAAAGGAAATGTTCAGTGTAATAATTTCAGTCAGGGTATTGTAGTTACTGTAATTATCAAAATAGCATCTGACCATATCTCATCTTATAAAGAAGGTGCCTTTATTATAAAATGCACTGCTCACTATTAATTTGTTGATATTTTCTTAATCACTTGATATTAGATTGAAACTGCATGACGTTAAGACAAAATGTTTTATTGGGCACCAAGCTGGAATGTTGAAGAAAATGAGATGAAGTGCTCGAAATCCTTAATCTAATTGAATAATCAAAGGGATCAGTCGATCAATAACTTTAAATACAGTAGAATTATGTAAAAGCAGTAGGTCGTAGCAAGGCTCCACTCTCTGTAGGACAAAGCAGTTGCTCCTGGATCCAGAGTCCCTTCACATATATTTAATGATCATTTACGATAGGGGCAAATGAAACTGTAAATTAGAACCCCGATTAACATTCTGTCGTTGTCAGGGGTTCTGAGTGGTCCATAGGGGGGAGAGGTGTGCAAGAAAGGTGGGAGGAGGAAAGCTAAGGATATGGAATACCCCGCTGGTTTTCAGATGGAGGAAATAAAAACAGGGTCCAGGGACATCTGAAACAAGCCTCATCTTTATCCTACTTTTAAATCCGGATTTTGTTCTAAACCCCGCAATCTCTCTTGGCAGTGAGATATGTTCATGTTGACCCTTCAGTGTAAGTCAGCCTTATCCATTAGAAACAGTACTCCTGCACAGACATCTAGGTCTGGCTAAATGAAGCAGTCCTATGATTGACAGTTGTTGAATAGATGAATGTTTGTGGGTGTTTTACTGATATACATCCGTATTTGCACTCTTTAAATATCTAGATTAAATGTTATGGATGGCATATCTGGTTCGCACTTTACGCAATGCCGTCAAGGCTGCTACTCAAATTCATGTAAATGAGCAGGGAGTGAGATCTATCAAATGCCACTCATCTCCTATTCAGACAAAGATAGATAATAGAGGGGATAATTATAGTTGGGGAACAGTGGTAAAAAAATATTCTAATTATATTGCACTGGCAGTCCTGGGCTGTCAATTAATGCTCAATCTGACTACTCTACAGTTATTTATGCAAAGCTCAAAACTTCTCCTCTTAAGTGTTTCGAGAATAATTTCTGTTGTTACCAATGAGAATATTTTTCTCATAGTGGCATCTTATATGGTCTAATTGATATGTAGCCTCTGACTGCTGTGACCCCACACTGACTATTATTGTTTATTGAGTTGTGCAGCATCCTTATTTCAGTCTAACTGTTCGTGCTATGTGTGAGGGATGGAACCTTTGAGGATTTGGTTGCAGCGGCAGGAAGGTTTGCAACCTTATAAAGTAAAGGGAGAGCTGAGAGAACATTAATGATCATTACCAGGCTTTCTTGCCAGAATCAGGTCTAAAATACACAACCCAAAGTCTTAACCAAACCCAAAGAAAATACATATGAATTTCTGACAGAAGTGCCTCTCAATTACACCTTTCCTATTAACACTCGCTGATAGGAAATATATGGAAATGGTAAAATAAAGGAAAAGAGAGAAGAAGAGATGGAAAGAGACAGAGAAGGGTGGATGTATGTATTAAGCATCAGTATGGGTGATTCCCATCGTGAGTGCATGGATGGGGGAGGAAGTTGAAACAGTGTCGAACTAATTAATACAGTGTATAGTAGGAGGGCTGGTGTGGGCTTTCACTAACTGTGACACCTGCTGACTCCTAAACGCACATTGTGTTGTTTTAATATGACAATTACGCCATTACCATATCTGAGAGATCGCACGGCCCCCCTAGGAATCCACCCACGCTCTCTTTAGAACTTTTTAGCTTCGCCTCAAATTTTATCTATTTATGCTCCCACTTTTGAATAAGAAATCAGTTCACTTTTAGGGGTAAATGCATTTTTCAGCACAATAATTTGTGATAATTCATGATAATGTGACACATCGTGATGTTCACTCTTTGTCTTTTTTTCATTATGCAAATGATTGATTAACAGATGTGGCCATGATTAGTCTGTGAACCTGTTGTTATTTGCCAATGAAGGCCGATATGTTATGACACCAAAGTATGACAGTGTACCAGAAAACTGACAAAGGTCGTTTGTGTGTATTAAGTAGTACTTGGATTCTGTATCTAAGGTTGTGTGTATATAATAAGTTGAATTTAGATTCTGTATCTATACATAGTTTCATAATATAAATTATTAAAAACAAACACTGAGGTAAATCTAAAATACAGAAAAATATTTTAAAGTCAATATGTTCTGATTTTAACTTGTGCATCTAATATTCTCTCCCTTAAAGTGAGGAATGGATTATTGCAAAAATAAAGTTTTATTTGTTATTGTGGAGACAGCCCACCATGCCACCCTACTTTTCATTTTTGTGAGGAGCTCCCATTGTTCTTTGCTGGCTGGTGTTTTGTGTGTTCTATAATATGAGCAGGTTCCAACTATGATTTTTTTGGGCTTCAATGGAGCCAGGCTGAACTGTGGCCCCATGATGGAGATAGGTGTCTCTGCAAAAGTGAAAACAAATTCTCTCTTTAGCTGGCGTGAGCAATGGCACAGTAAGGCTTTATTGTCCTGGCCAAGGTGATAAGGGAGAGTAATTGCGTATTATACTGTCCGAGAATGTCAGGTCCAAACTGAGCGCGAGTGCCCCATCCATCAAGACACGACGGTGTAGTGTTTGTGTGTGTCTATGAAATTGTGTTTAACACCACATATCCTGCATGCAAAATGCATGCATTATACTTGTGGGTCTATATGGTCTGTGTAGGGAAATCTGTGTATCTGCACCCATGTACTTATATCAGAGATTTATGATTTTGTCTTTTCAGTACAAACTACTTTGTTCATGTCTGTGTATGTATGAATGTGCATGTTTGTCTTGCCCATCCAGTTCTTCAACAGCAAATAAATGTGTGTCTTTGTGTGTGTCCCTGGGCAGGTTTAGATAGAGCCTTGCTGCAGGTCAGACAGCACCATTAATCAGCAGAGGGTTCTGTGTGACTCTCTGAGCTGACATCATTACATCCTGCACACTAGAGTAGCTTGCTGCTTGGCCTGCCCTATCTGACCAATCCAAAGACAGCTTGCAACACACACACACAAACACACACACATACACGCACACAAATGTACACATACACACATACAAACACACACGCAGACACTCATATATCCATAACTCGTATACTGCTGTCAACAGCCACCACTAAATTTCCAGCACCAAAATCTGCCTTTATTTTTTTAGAGTCATATTGTAATACATAAAGTACAATTTGGACTCCAAGCAAATACAAACTGTCTGCATGTTTTTATTTGTTTTTAAAATAGAACAAAAAACTATTTCTGTTCTACTGACAACAGCAGTCATGCCTGCTCACACTGCTTCCTACGTTTTTGTGTCAGATCTCTTGTCCATTATCTAAATTCAACTCAGTACTCCACGAATATAAATTCCTATCAGCCACCTTTTTTGGCCCCCCTCAAATTATGAATCAAGCAGCTCAGTCAAACTTTGCATTACTCCATCTCTAAAGAGGCATTTTCATGAAAAATATCGCAGCAAATGCATCCCATTACAGCTATGGCCAGTGGACCTGTCTGTCACTCCTCTGCCACTCATGGGGAATATAATATAACTAGTGCTAATGAGTGGGAGTTTCTTTAGGAATGAACTATCTTCACTACAATGATATGTATGCTACTGTATTTTAGATATTTGCATTTGCATGACCCAAAAGTAGGGCATTGCCCTTAAACTGTTTTTCTTTTTTCATTGCAAGCTCGTCATCAGGACAAATAACTTCAAAGGTTGTCCTGCATGCCCTGTCTAACTCTAGGATGCAGAGTGAACTATGCAATTTAGACCAGGGAGAACTGTTTAGCTGTTCAAACCATGATAGAATAATGCAAATTTTAGTACATGAATTGGTGAACATACATGGATTTTATTTATGTTTATCCACAAGGGTAATTTTTTTGTGTGTATGTGTCTAACCGAGTGCGTCTCTGTTCATCTGTGTGTTGGGTGGGTGTGGTGGTGGTGGTGGTGGTGGGGGGGTAATCTGGCAGTTTCCATTTGTTTAATCTAATGGAAGCTCTAAAATGATTTGCCTGAAAAATGCCTTTATCCATATAAATTCAGAGTAGACATATACATATGCACATATAAGTGGTACCGCCATCTCTGTTTCACCAGAGCTGGAAAACAAACTGCAAACTTTAAAATTCGGTTTTAGCATTCAAACTTCTGTTAGGGGTTTTGAAGAGCTGCCAATAATGTCTTCTCAAGACAGAAATAATGCCAGACCAATTGTTTTGGTACAGAAAGTGTGTCCTCACATTCTTCTTTTTTTGCCATCAATGCTACAGTAAAAGGTGCATATTTGACGCTTCAAAAATCTCTAAGCCTCCAATAGGCATAAAGATTAATTTCCACTTTCACATCAGTCTTTAAATGTAAATAAACTAACAAACAGACTAGAGTTCATTCAAGATGATTTTTAATGTGGAAAGTCATGTTTTGTTGTTTTTTGTATCTAAAACCCTGGCCTGTTGGGAAGGTCTATTTAGACAATGAATGGTTTGAGAGACTCCTCCAAAGATCTAAAGCCAAACTTCAAATGGGGTCCGGTGTGTTTTTGTGCATTTGCCTGTATCTGCGTGTCTGTCGGAGTATTTTAATGAAATAATCATGGGCACATTGCTCTGCTAAGTGTACACCTTCTTCACGACTATGAGCGGTTAATTGGTGTTTTCTTTTTCTCCATTTTTTGCAGAAAGTGGATAAGATCTTTTGCTTTGCTTTTCTCTCCCAGGTCCAACTGTGCTGAGAACATCCGCAAGCATATTCTCCACACAGGCAAACATGAGGGTGTGAAGATGTACAACTGTCCAAAATGTAACTATGCCACCAATTCTCCCATGGAGTTCAGAAACCACCTGAAAGAGAATCACTCCGATATTGAGAACCCAGACCTTGCCTATCTACATGCAGGTAATGAGATTCACACGCTGCGGTACAGTAGGTGTGTATTCGGGGAGGCTATGTGTAATTAAGAACAGGGAGCCATTCATACACCAGCTCATTGTGAAGATATACATTTGCAATCTGTATATAAATCTAGTTTATGTCAGTAACAGACAATGTGTCTTATATTTTGTTGAGATTATCTGTCACAATCACTTACTACATTGTTATGTTGATTATATTTGCAGTTGATAGAGTAACAACCACACACATGCAGGAGCTTCCTTTTTTGTTGAGCACTGACACACCTAGGAAAAATATTTTAAATTGTGTCTACTATTTTGAGTATTTGAACCTTATAGTTTCCTCTGTCATGCGTACTGGATTCATTTTCTGAATTCCACAGTAATGCACATATAACCATGATCATCCAAACATCTACAGCCATTTGTTGTGTACACGTGGACCATCAACATTTGAAATGATTACATTGGATTAAACCATCTGGATGCCCCTACAACCCAGCACAAACTCCATTATTTCACAGGGGTCATCTCCTAGTCTTCTTTTTGTCTCTGTAGATCAAGACTGGCTGTTCAATGCTGATGGGGGGCACATAGCTACAAAGAGGCAGCACTCAAAGATTGCCGGTCTGGCCATCCCTGCCAATCACTCAGGCAATAGAGACAGATGAAATCTTGTTCTTCGTCTATTGGTTCCTTTGTATCACAGTGTTCTTTCTTTGTCCTTGAATGCTACCAAATCCAATTGGCAGAGTGCTTGTCCTTCAGAGGAGCAGAGAGGGCATCCTTTATCCTGTTATCCTTCTGACCTTACATAAAAGCAGTAGTGTTGGAAAACACCGTGCATTCAGTGGCACCATAGGTTATTTCCTATTGAAAAGGAATAGATCTGATTTGTGCCCTTGTGCTGATTCCTAAAACTTGAGTTTTTCCAAATAACTGAAAAAAACTTAGCCTTGGCATAATACATATTTTTTCTGGTCCTAGGACTGACCTCTATCTTGTGGTCTCTTTCACTGCCACCTTTTACTTGTCCTTTATAATCTTTTAACCTTAACTACACCTAAAATAACCACTGCCCGTCATAATCTCAATACCTTCTCACCTCTCACATAATGTTCCTGCAAACTCTTTCACCCTGTGATTTCCCTCACCTTTGTTTGTCCTAATCCATGAATGACCTTTGCAGTTGAGGACAGCCTTTTGCCTCGTAGTTTGATTTTAGGCTAACACAACAGCCGTACCGAAACATATAGAGAAGGCACTGTAAAGAGGGTCATGATCGGACTGAAATAGTTCAGCCAAGCTATATCATAATGTAGAACTTATAGGCTTCAGACCCAGATACATGACTGAAGGTCATATCTTACCTGGAACCGGAATTGTTTTTTCAGTCATCTGGTGGAAACACATCTTCCAGGTGAAGCAGCATGCCTTCAAGATGGCGTTTTGATGCAATAATTTGTATTCTGCTCACAACACACCGTAGATATGAACCAAAAGAATGACAGATAATTAAATGATCCAAAAAGGCACCTCATGGCATTTGTTGCACGAGAAGAAAACACTCTTTTGGCCCAGTTTCCAGGAGGAAATTGCCAATGTCACTTCATTTTTATTGATGCATAACTATTTACTCAAAAATCCTTTACTCCGTTGCTTATTAAGAGGAATGCAGTCAAACTATAGGTGGTTTGAAAAGGCATCGGAAGTGCACTTGTGATCTTTCCCTGTTTCAAAAGTGAGAGAGGGACGTGGGGGTGGTAGTGGAAAGAGGAATGTTTCATCTAAGTAGACAGAACGAGACCAAAAGAAAGAGACAGGGGAAAAAAGATTAAGAAGGTAGATGTTGAATTAACCTGCTTGTGATTGCTCTCTGTCAGAGTGGCACCAGGGCCAGCAGCGAGAGGCAAATCATCTGTGATGGCCCTTCCCGCTGTTCCCCCTTTGAAAGACACAGATCAAACGCACCCTTCTCACAGGCCTTTGCAGCCCCTCGCGCCGGATTGATTGACACCCGAATGTCTCTGCTGTTGCTCTGTCTTTCCATATACCTCCCCATCTTCCCTTCTTTATTCAGCGTCGCACTTCAAATTAAAGCCCTTCTCAAGGATGAAAGCAGAGGTCTTTTGCAAACGAAGTAAGAGAGGGAATTAGACCCAGCAAGTGATGGAGGGGAATGATGATTAGATTTTGAGAAGGAAAAAGAGAGGAGGTGAGAGATGTGGGGTGGGGGGAATGTTGCTGATAGGACACATTTTAATAAAATGGTAATGACAATTGTCTTCCTCGTGCGATCTGCAGCGAGATATGCCAGAAAGAACTGGTTGTGCTTATGTGATCTCAGTGTAGATAGCACTGCAGCAGAACTAGAGCTACAGGTACATCAAGGTACATCAGAGTTCTGCGACTTTGCTAAATCACCCCTCTGTTAGAACTTTCTCTCCACTGGTGCAAAGACACTGACTGTTACAGCTCTAGGGTATCACAAAGTTCTTTATATCATTTCCATCTCCCTACAGTGAGAGAAGCTGCAGATTCTGGCCGATAGCTTTTGAATAGCAACATCTTCTCAACTTTAGTCCCCAAAACAATGTTACACATACACACAAGCAGGATGTTGCCATTCGCTTTGCCAACGTAAATTAATCCAGCTATTTTTAATTGTGAAATATTTCTCCACTCTTTAGCCAAGGTTATGATTTTACAACTTGGAAGGCATAGAGATCAAATGCTTCGTAATAAGCAAACAGTAAGAGAGGACTTGGATTTGCTATTTAGTGCCCGAAGAGGTAAAACAAATGAACACACTTCTTCAAGGCACAGTTTCTGCTTAATGCAGATTTTCTTTTCTTTAATAATCCAAGATGGATGGCTACCACAGAGGGTTTAGAGAAGCTCTGGCTTTTAAAGTGATGACCATAATGCACAGGGTAAATTCAATTGTTTACTTTTTTTCATTATTTAACAAATGTGTTAACAAAAATCTGTTTGGGTAGCTTTTACTTAAGTTTATGCATCTCTTTGCTTCTCTAAATCCCCTCCCAGACTTTAGCCTTCCGTTCATCATGTAATGAAACCTTAGTCTCCAGAGTGCTACTAGTATGCTGGTGTGCAGGGTTGTGGCAGACAGGTGTGTATGTCATGTAAATTTGTCCTGGTATCCCAGTGCATATGATGCTACGTTGATGTTGGAACAGAAGCCGCAGACACTGGTGATAAAATCGGCATCTGTTTCTAATAACAATGTGTTATATGTGACACATTTCTATATGGTAACAGATAATCGGAAAACTGCCACACAGCTTTCTTGAAAAACACCTATAGGACTTCAGGATTTATGTTGATTCTGCACCTTTGTGACACCTTCCTTATGTTGCATTAAGACGATGGGCATTTATAAAAGAAAAATAGCCACTGGTTATTTAGCTAAAATTAGATGAGCAAAGTTCTATTGTACAGTAACTGTTTCAATATAGATTTAGTTTTTAGTTTTTTTTTTAGCGGTACCTGCTTTTGTTTTCTCATCCGACTCACATTATACATTGACAAACATAAGTTTACAGATGTGATGGACACAACCAAAAAACATTTTAACTGTCAAGTAAACTGTTTCTTATTTTTGTGATTAATCAGTCAAATTGAACATTTTATCATTTTTGCTAATGGTAAACGATATTGATCGGCTTTTCTCAAAACACTTCTGCAGCTTAAGTCCATGTCCATGATATTTTCATGCCTACTGGAATACTTTTGTTATGGCAGAATATTCCTTCACGGTAAATGGAGGAAATATTATGTGTAATATTAATGAATTGTTATCAACTTGAAGTATACATAAGTACATATCATTCAAGCTTTGCTGATGGTGTCTAGCTAAATTATACCAGTTATCACACAAAAGGAGCATTTTATGCTTGTGTTTTTCCTCTTATCAGATAGAAATTTCCTGTCTGGTGTATTGCTGGGGATATCATTGTCTGTGTCTCCTTTTTTTGTGTTTTTCAGTTTTGTTTTTTGTTTTTTTTTGTCCCTCGATTTCATCTTCAACACAGCGCGTGTACAACGCATGTACAGACTTGATGATCGGATCAAGCCAGTGTTTGGGTGTTAATTGGTTTATTCCCCAACGGAGGAACAACGTTGGCTTTTGTGATCCTGAAATTCTCACCTTGGGCAACTCAACTTTGCTTTTGATTACACAGTTACACACTGGTTGATCAATGTCATCATGCCCCTGGAGACATATGAATTGGAGGTTACCTTTTCTTTGAGCAGTTTAGGGGAAATTTAGATAGTCTTTTGCATGATTCTACTGTAAGTAAATACAGGGCTGGTCTGGGCCGAGCAAGCAGCAGTTCCTGCATAATGATCTGCTCCAATGAGCATGAAAACTCCCCCAACCGTCTGCATTTATCACACATCAACCACAACAAACAGTCTTTTGTTTCATACTCCATTTTCATTCCCTTCAGTTCCTCCAGTTGCCAAAGTTAGATCCTCCTCTCAGCCGTTGCGTGCCATTCAGATTTTTTCCAAACAAAAAAAATATATATCTATATATCTGTAGAGACAGGAGGTTTCTGGCTGCTTTAAGTGTAAATTGAGGCCTGTGTCATGTTATTACCACCTAAAGGGCATACAGATGGGTTCTATCCCACTTGAAATAATGACTGGAAGCATAGCGTCATTGTACTTGTGAGCCCCTGGATAATTCCTGTCAGTGTCTTGAATTTTGTGACAGATTGATGACTGATGTCAAAACCCTCGGGTTTCACTATTAAATGTTTGCTTCTGCTACACCTATCTGAAAAAAGTTCTTGATGGTGTGTCTAGGACTTGGCAAAACAGCAGCCCACGGATTTTAGTCAAACGATGCAGTCGATTGCTGTGTTTGTACTATACTTATGTGACTTCCACCTGCCATGCGGTCTTTTGCTTTCAGAAGATGAATGTCATTGAAAATGTTAAATCCTCTTGTAGTCACATGATTTTCAATTATTTACATTTTGCTACATGGCAACTGAGGAAAAGATGGATTTAAAGCTGGCAATCTCTTGTTTTTGTTTAGATGAACCTTTAAACTGCCGCATGCATTCATATTAGAATATGTACACAAGTAGAGGCACACACATAGACACACTAACGCCTCCTGTGAGTGACATGAGGAGGGAATGCTTGCAGGCAGGGCTGCTCCTCCTGTATGGGACAGTGAATATCGGACTAGACAGGCCGCCTTCTCCTATAAAACCTATGCATTATTCAATCCACCTTCCCCCTCAATTCAGACCCCACATGCATATCCAGCTACAGCTGACTGCTAAGCTGCCTGAGACAGAGAATTGTAGAAGTACTGAAAAGATGAGAAAGTAAAGCAGAATTGTTTTAGAAATCAGGGTCAGACTGCTGATTTTTCAGTTTGAGCTCCATTTGGCCCATATTGACCTTTACTGAGTCAACATAGCTACTCGTAGAAACATGTTTTGCCTGATTTACACCTTGTTTGTCTGTATTGCTCTTTCCTGATCTCTCTTATGACCTTTGCCCCCTTTACTGTGGCAAGCACCCTTGTCTTCTTCCTTTGCCTCTTGAGCCAATGTTTGTCATCTGTTTGGTGGCTCTCCAAACGCCTCAACATCTCTAATTACCAGCAGGCCCAACTTTCCCAACTAAACAACCAATTACTAGGGTTTTAGCCCAGCCTAGTCCCATGTTTCCTGATACAGTGGCCTATTAGGGTCCCTTATTTCTCCCTTAGCATAATTGAATCCCCTGGCTGCTCATCAGTGGGCTAATTTAAGACAATGTGCAGAGTTGGTAATCAGAGGTCCTGCCTGTTAGACTATCAGACCCCAATTAAGTGCCCTCTTATTTCCCGCATAACAAGCCACTATCACTACTGCCACAATTGTGTTTCCCTCTTCAGTGGCCAGTTTTGTTTATGTAAATGTTAGTGTGTTTGGAAAGCAAGGCGGAAAGAACCCAAAAGGTCTAACTAACACTGAGTTAATACCGGTGCTTTTTTTGGAGACACACGCACACGTAGGTGATGAGGGAGGAGAGTAATCGGCATAAGCCCAAGCTCTTCTTATTCTCGATGGTCTGATTGATGTAGCTCAGGAGAAAAGGGTATCCCTCTTTAAATCACAAAATGTTAACCGTAAAAGCCTTGTAGTGATTTATACTGTATTTTATCAATATGATATCATCATCAGTCTTTCAGCTCATGATAAATCTTATCTTCAGAACTCGATCAGAATTTCTGAATAAGTTGCGATAGTTTAAGATATAAACGCCTGGAAAAGTTCTTATGGTATAAGTAGCACGGCAGTACCAAAGATGACCTGTCAGTTTTTAAGAGTTACTTTAAAAGATGCAGAGCAGGGTTAATTCAAGAACAAATACTTAGATTACTGATCCATTTATTAGCTATGCTAAGAAGTTTCAATATCAGCGGCATATGGTTTTCTCACCTTTTTTTGTGGATTCAACTGATGCGCACATACCGCCATAAAAGTGGACGGGCAGTGAAGTCTCTTAACTTGAAAGAAAATGTCAACATCTGCGTCGTTCAAACCAAACCTGATGTGTTGTGGCGGGTTAGAAATTTTATTTGAGGGAAAAAAATGAAACAGTCTCAAACCCCAAAAACAGGGACCTCCGTCTGTGCTGGGGAAGGCACACAATTATCCCCCCCCCTATATCCCCTTTTTTTCCTCTTTTGTCGGTGGCTG
>CAAKHD010008363.1:0-15391 GCA_901007705.1 Fistularia tabacaria
CTCAGTTTAAAACACCTCCAGATCATTTAGAGAAGAAGAAGATCAATGACTGAGAGTGAAGAGTCCGATTTTATCACACGCTTCCAGCGTTTTGTGTGTGTGTGTGTGTGTGTGTGTGTGTGTGTGTGTGTGTGTGTGTGTGTGTGTGTGTGTGTGTGTGTGTGTGTGTGTGTGTGTGTGCTGCTGATGGAGTTTCTCACAGCTCAGTGATCGGACAATGATGTGTGTCAGGACTGATGCTTACTACTATAATGAACACACACAGGTTATTTATTTCACTTTCACATCAATGATTTTCACAAAGTCTTTACAAAACGGTGGTGGGGGTGAGGATGACTCCGAAGGCAGAAGATCGGAAAGTATTTAAAATTTATGTCATTTCTTTTTTCGTTTTTCTCAGCGGGCCCTGGGTTATTCATCTTCTTTCCCTTCCTGCTTTTCCCTTCAGGGGTCGCCACAGCAAATCAACCTCCTCCATCTAACCCTGTTCTCTGTATCATCTCACATCAACTAACTTCATGTCCTCTTTCACTCCATCCATAAATCTTCTCTTAGGTCTTCTTCTGGACCTCCTGCCTGGTAGTTCCAACCCCATTATCCCTCTACCAATATATTCACCATCCCTCCTCTGTCCATGACCCAACCAGCTCAGTCTGGCTTCTCCGACCTTCTCTCCGAAACATCTAACATTTGCTGTCCCTCTGATGGACTTATTCATGATCCTATCCATCCTCCTCACTCCCAAAGACAACATTGACATCTTCATCTCTGCTACCTCCAGCTCTGCCTCCTGTCTTTTCCTCAATGCCAATGTCTCCAAACCACGCAGCATTGCTGGTGTCACCTGTGTCTTGTCCTCCTTTCCTTTCATTCTGGCTGATATTCTTCTAACGCATTGTAAGCCTGATGCTTTTCTCTAGTTTTTCCAACCTGCTTGAGCCCATTTCTTCGCCTCTTTTCCACACGCTCCATTGCTCAGGACTGTTTACCTCAAATACTTAAAAACCCTCCACCTTCTTTATCTCCACTCCCTGTATCCTCACCACTCCACTAGAGTTCCTCTCATTCACAAACATATATTCTGTCTTGCTGCGACTAACCTTCATTCCTCTCCTTTCTAGAGCAAACCTCCACCTCCCTAGAGTTTCCTCCACCTCTTCCCTGCTCTCACTACAGATCATTATATCATCTGCAAACATCATGGTCCATGGAGATTCCTGTCTAACCTCATCTGTCAACCTGTCCATCACCAATGCAAACAAGAAAATGGGCTCAGAGCTGATCCCTGATGAAGTCACACCTCCACCTCGGACTTCTCCTGCCTTTACTCTTATAAGTTACCCTATTTTCCAGCCTTTTCAGGAAAAAAAAGTATTCACTACAGCCATTTCTATCCTTTTTTGCAAAGTCTACCATCATCTGTTAGTCTGTGTTCCTATCCTGGATACCAAACCTGCCCATCTTCTTCATCACCTCTATTGCCTGCACCAAATACTGCTCTCTCACCACTAGGGATATTCTGCATCAATTCTGTTAAAGACCTGGCTTTTATCTAAAAAAAACAAGTCAAAAGGGCCTGATGAGGAACAAGGTTCAGCCTTCTTCTGGGATGAAGATCGCACGACTGGCTCATCGAAGCTCATCTGAGCATCGAAGCTCATCGCCTCGGCCACAACAGTCGGCGACAGAATGGGGGAAAAGTTCAGCTTCACCAAGTGAGTTGTTATTATTTCATTATTATGGAGATAGAAGAGGACGGTTGGATTGCACGGATTCGCAGGGTGATCTTTTTTGCATTTCTACGTGACAACCGTCATGTCATTGAAAGCATCATGCATTCTGGGCAGGGGGCGGGGGGGTCTCCGGAGGGACCGTGGGTCCGACTCCCCGCGTCTGCGGTTTAATCCTGCAGATACGACGGCGAGTCACTTCTGACGGGATTTGCGGGCCGGAAGCCCGTCAGCCAACATCATTGGAACCTCAGACTTTAAACCTCGGCGCGGCCGACGTTCCCCGAGCGCTGGTGGGAGGCTGGATAAATGGCAGCTGGGAGATTCTGGGACTTTGTGAACCGGAAAAATAAACCCGCTCGGTTGATTTCCCAGGATGGAGCTGCTGATCCTCCTGATTTTTCGTCTCTTTCTTCTCTATAGATGCAAATAACGTCTAACTTCCAGTTCTGGAACTTTATTCTTTCATTTTTTTTCTTGATTTCAATAAACCTTTGGTTTTCCCCCAAAGATCCAGGAATCCCGAACCTCCAGAGTAACTTCTAACCCTCTCAGTTTCTCCCTCAGTTATCTGGAGAACCTTCTGTGTTTTGGTTCCTTGGGTCACCACCCTCCCTGAGGCGTGGATCAGAAGTAGCAGACACAGGATGGACGCCAAAGGATGAGGAGCTGCGTCGTCAAGGATGTCGAGCGGCCGAAGGTCAGCCCTCCAATCAGCCCTCCAAACTACTGGATTTTGCACTGGAGCAAAAATCCCAAACCTGATCAGATGAAGTCAGAAGTTGCTTTCAGACAAAAAAAGTTCGAAGAACGGTCCAACTCAAATTTTGGTTCCTGGAACCAGCCTCCTCCGGGGGAACCTTTTTAGTTTTGTGTTGTCGCAGGCATTCAGGGACCACAGCAGGGTAACATATGTGCACCTTCAGCCTCATACTCAAAAACAAACCCCTGTGAAGAAGAGGAAGAAAAAAAAACAATGGAAACTAATTACGTACTTATTTCAGCCAAAATGTTGATGTTCCTCTGCAAGGCCTGGAAACCCTTCAGAACTCGGACCTCTTCGGGGCAAAATTTTCATCTGTTCTTTCTATTTTGTCGAAAGAAAAACAGCTGTCCAGTGACCGCAATTGCTATTCAAAATGGCGCTCCTTAAATAGTATCTGTTAATGGACGTGGCTTATGAGCTCTACAAAGCGCCTACGTTTCCTCCGGACGTGTAAAAAGGCCCTGCCATGGATTTGGAGCTAAAATGGTTTTAAGAACCTCCACTGTCTGAATGCATGAAGAAAACAATGAACTCCTGAAAAGGTTCTAGGAACTGCAAAAAGTTCCCACCGTGAGAAAAGGGCTGAAGACGAACAGACACTCTAGTTCAAGGCCTGCACAACGGCACCCGTTATCGCTGTAATTTGAAGAGCGCTGTCTTTATCTAGTGGCCATGGGTTGATATTGCAACCAGGACGTGAACGCGTGGCTGTGAAGGTCTACACAAGAGAACAGCGCCGCCCAGTGGCCATAATGTGGAACTGCAGCCGCACTGGATAATTCCCCGCGTTTCGAATCACATTTTCAGAACAAACGTTAACAAATGACATCAAAATATCATTAAAAACATTTCATAACGATTTACAATTGACATTGTAATTATCTGAAAAGAATAGGACTTTCTTCAACTGTTTTATTTTTTGTTTTTCTATTGTATTCAAATATTGAACTACGGGAATCAGAGTTAAAGAAGGATCACTTTATTTGAACCATCAGATTCTGCAGTTCAGAGTCGACTCCCGTGACCAACGCTGGGTCGCAAGGACGTCGGGACTGGATTCTTCTTCACCGCAAGTCAGCCTTTTTCAGCTTTATCCGCTGTGGCGGCAGAAAAAGTCAAGATTCTAACCTTTACAAAAGACTCACACACACACGCAGAAACGCACAACCTCAGGAAGCATTCTTGTTGTTTCTCTTCTTCTTTTTCTTCGGCGCTTCCTTCTTGGAGGGGGGAGCGGCTGAACGTGCAGCTGGTGCTTCCGCCGTCACCTTGGCTGGTTTTGCCGACGTCACTGGTGCTACGGGTTCTGCATGAGTCGCTTGTTCCTCCGGTTCTGCTGGCCTCACATGGGTCTCTGGTTCTACTGTGCTGGCCGGGGTCGTCGGTTCTTCCAGGGTCAGTGGTTCTGCTGAAACTGCCGGTTCTTCTGGGCTAATGTGGATCAGAGGTTCTGCCGGGATCACGTGGATTTCTGTGGTCACTGGTTTGACCTCGGCGGCGGCGGCCATCTTGGGCTCTGGTTCTTCGGGCGCCGGTTCAGGAACCTTCCCGGCTTGTGTTTCGCTTCCTGCCAGTTCTGTTGGCATTGGTTCCGAAAGGGTCTTCTGTGTGTTGACCTTTTCCTGGGCGCCGACTGTGTCCGACTCCTCTTTGACTGGTTTGGTTCTGAAGTGGACGAAGGAAGAAGCCACCAGGTCTTCGACCGGGTCCGGATCTTCAGCTTCCTCCTCATCGTCGGACGGTTTGTCCAGCAGGGAGATGGCAAACTCCTGTAGCTTGGCCTGCTCCTCCTTCAGACGGGCCATGTCCTGGGTGAGGACCAGGTCGTCCTCCATCAGCTCCTGCACTTCCTGGTCCTCCAGGGCAGGTCGGGGCTTTTCGGCGACCTCGGGCTCGTCGCCCAGGTCGGTGATGCCGAGGAGTTTCGGCAGGCCGGCGTTCACGTGGCGGACCTCTCTGATCTTGTCGTACAGAACCTTCCTCTCGTCCTGCAGAGCTCGACACAACTGCTCCAGCTTCTGGATCTTCAGCACAAAGATGTCGTACTCTTTGCTCTTCTCTGTCCTCTGGCGGAGAGGAGGAGGGCGGGAGGAAGGAGACGGCGTGATGAAAACCAAACAGGAAGAGACTGATTTTTCATCAGTGATCAAACTATTGATTACAAGCCAAAGAATTCATAAAGGAGCACCTCCTGGATCATGTCGGTCAGAGCCTTGTTGCAGTTCTCGAACCTCGTCTTCCACACGTTGGACTCTTTCTCCAGTTTCTTCATTTTCTCAGACATCTGTAGGGACAGCGTGACGTCGGTGAAACCAAACCCACACGTGAAACGCAAAATTCATGAACAAAACAGTTCAAAAACAAACCGTACGTTGTCCATCTCCTTCTTGAAGCGCGTGTAGATCTGGTTGCTCTTCGCCAGCGTCTCCTGGAACTCGTCAAACTTCTGGGAGTAGAGAGTCAGCTGGCGGGAGACGGAGAAGAACAAACAGTGGTGTCAGTAAACTGTCCCCGTTCTGGGACGTAGACGGACCGGGTGCAACACACACATGCAGGCACTCGACCGCATTTTCATTTCGAAATGAAAGACGATGTCCCTCTGAAACTAAATCAAGGAGGCAGGCATTTTTCTCTCAGAGCCACTGAGTGTTTCATACTTTCAGGAGAAAAGTCTCTCTATTTTTACACATTTTCATACATATCCCTATTTGTCCAGGTGTGAATGTGTCTCGGGGGTTGATATGTGATTTTGATTGTTAAAAATGACTTAATCGTGATTCGGGTTGGGACTACGAGGCATCGGGGGATTTGGTCTGGGTTCAAATATGGTCCTGGTGTGATAGGGGTCCAGGTGTGTTCATGAGCTTGTAAATGTGGTCTAGGTGTGATTTTGGTCCAGGTGTAAACTTGGTCCAGTTGTAATTTTGGCCCAGATGTGAATGTGTTCAAGGTGGGCATTGGTTCTAGGTGTGAGTCTGGTGCAGACATAAATGTGCTTCAGGTGTGTTTGTGGTCAAGCTGTTTTTCCCATGCATGCGTGAATCTGTTCCGTGTGTCATTTTGATTTTGGTCTGGGATGATGGGATGATGTATTACAGATGTGAATGTGGTTCAGTTGTGAAAGTGGACCGTTTACATTTGCAGTCCATGTTTGAATGTGGTCCAGGTTGACATGTTGTCTTGGTGTAATTGTGGTCCTTGTGTGTATGTAGTCCAGGTTTTTTTTTGTAGTCCAGGTGTGATTTCGGCCCAGGTGTGAATGTGTTCCTTGTGTGAATAGTTTCCAGGTGCGATTACAATCCAAGTTGACATTCGGTCTAAGACTGAATGTAGTCAATGTGTTGGTGAGTTCCAGATGTGATTGTGGTCCAGGTGTGAATGCGTTCTTGCTGTGTTTGCAGCACATATGAGAATGTGGTTCAGGTGTGTATTGTATCCATGTGTGGTAGCAAACCAGGTGTGACTGTAGTCCGTGTGTGACGGCGGTCTGGGTGTGAATGTAGTCACTGAGTAAATGTGGTCCAGAAGTGAATGTATTCCATGTCTGAATGGAATCCGGTATCCAGGTGTGAATGTGACCCCGGTTTCTTTGCCGTCCAGGTGTGAACGTGGGCTCTGGCTGATATTCACCTGCGGCTGCATGACGGCCACCTGCTCAGCGAGTGTTTTCGCCTGCAGCTTCCATTCAGCCGCCTGAACCAGTAACTGGTCAAAGAGAAAGCAGAGTTACCTTCTTCTTCATGGCCAGCTCCTGCTCCTTCATAGCGAAGCATTTCTTTGTTTTGTCAATAGCCTCCCTAAGCAACTACAGTGACAGAGACAATGGAGCCCGTCAGTCACACAGTCACTTATTGATCAACACCATTACACCCACGTTAATTCACTCTGGCGATGTTAACAGAACAATAATAGTTTATCAATATTCAATTTCCGTATGCTGAGATAAAGTGGCCCCGAGATGCAAAACCTGTCAGCATTGCTTAAAAATGAAGGATTGTTGAATTTTTTGACCGCAAATCTGGTGTGAGAATTTAAAAAATGTCAAGATAAATTTCAATTCTTCAGAAAAAGCTTGGAAGGATATTTAAAATTACCTCCTTATTCTTAGATGGTGTTTTTAAGGCCAAAATATCGATGTGCTCCAAATTTGCAACCTGCTGCAAATTTTTGATCCAACGTTTTTGTTTAAAAATATAAAAAATTCACATTTGAGCCCTGCCCTCTTATTGATTTTTTTTTTCTTTTGTGGAGTGAAAACAGATTGTAGAAGTCAAGAATGTATTACTACTATTTAAAAAAGATTGTGCTAAAAGTCACATAACATCATTAGAATAGAGTCAGAACATGAAGAAAAATGAAAGATATTTAAATGTAAAAAATTGGGCTACATGAGCCTTTACGGGAACATCACCAGTCACCATCTCTTGTTACCGTGAGATCAAATTATGTGTTTTGGTTTGTACATTTCAGAGTCACGACTAAAGATGTATTTATCATTGCCAACATGGCTGCCACCTTCCTGTAGCAGCCAAATTGGCTAATGCTCTGTTTTGGCATGTCAAGGCCACTGTACTTTATCTTTAAGTATTAACTGTGACACACAAAGTAAAATAATGAGCTTCATGAATGATTTGAGTGGTAATTTTGTCTTTTTTTGTCCTTCTTAGCAAGGTCATCGGTGGGGGGGGGGACTCACGTATTCCTTCTCGCGCTTGTGTTTCTCGCCGGCGTCGGCCAGCAGGGCCTCAGCCTGCTGCAGCTTGGCCTCGTTCAGCTTCAGCTGCAGGTCGCGATGGCGGTCGAGCTTCTCCAAACTCTGATGTGGAAAAACAAAACGAGAACAGCGGGAGTTCGTCGGGTTCGAGCGCCATTTTTTGATCATGATGACCTTTGACCTCACCTCCTCCCTGTGCTCACACTGGCTCATCAGACTCTCCAGTTTCTCTGTCAGGCTGCTGTTCTCGCGGCACAGCTTGGCGTTGCGCAGGCTGTGCTGCTCGATCTGCTCCTGGATTTCCGTCAGCACCGTCTGGAAGTGGGACGTCATGTCGGTCCGTCTTTCCTCCTCTTCCTTGCAGCGGCGTAGCGTCTGCTCCTGTTGGGAGCGGAGTTACATTCTCGGGTGAGAGGCTACATTTGATTAATTTTCGATTAATTATTTTTTATTTATCTATTTTGGATTTAAATTCATCAGTCATCCGTTTTGGTGGTCTTTTACTTATTTTCCATTTAATTTCCTCCTTTGGGAAGACATCTACAGATTTATTTTCCTTTCGAATTCTTCTTTTGTTCCAATTTTCTCACTAATGAGCAAATAAGACACTTTTGTAAAATCATACTGGCCTAAAGGTACAAACCCTGAGTGTGCTGTAGTGAAACTGAAGGTCTTTGCAAAGAGACTCCAGAGCAGCGCGGGCTGCTACACTGCTGCGCTGAGAGGTGGCCTGCAGACGTACACAGATGTAACATTGATTATACTTATGTGAAAATGGAGTTCAAAAAGTGAAGTTTAGTCTTTTATGAATTATTCATTCAATCATTATCTAAAGTTATACTGCTTGTCCTGCACTCAGGGCTGCAGAGGGCTGGAGTCTATCCCAGGACATTCAACCATTCACTCTTTCATTCACGTTTCAAAGAGCCGTGGTCCTAAACCCCTGGTACCAGCCCGCCAATCATTTGGTACTGGTCTGCAAAGAAAATCTTTCTCTGTACAAATGATCGTTTTGACCTTCCTGATCTTATTTTGAAAAATGACTGTTTCCACCTTCGCCTTACTGCTGCACTTAACTCCGTCGCACCATTTCAAGCATCAGCTATACACAAGCTATCCCTTGAAAAAGCATGAGCAGAAAAAAAAGGTTGCTGGAGAGCTTTTTTGGGAGGAAACGAGCAAAACGAAGAGACCGCAGACTGCCAGCAAAAAGAAAGCTGCATTTAAAAGGAAATATCAAGACCCAATTATAAGGTGTAATCGTCGTAGTCAGATTAAATACTGTGAACTGATAAAGTTTTCATTATTTGAACCTCCGCACTTCCAACCGGTCCACGGAAACATTTTCATACATAAAACTGGTCTCTGGTACAAAAAAAGGTTGGAGACAGCTGTCATAGAGGGACATTTAACCATCCATCCATTGTCAACCGCGACATCCCTCTCTCTGGCCACTTGGTCCAGCTCTTTCGGGGGATCCTGAGACGTTCCCAGGCCAGCCTAGAGACAGAGTCTCTCCAGCGTGTCCTGGGTCTTCCCCGGGCTGGACACGCCCGGAACACCTCACCAGGGAGGCGTCCAGGAGGCATCCGAACCAGGTGCCCGAACCTCCTCATCTGACTCCTCTCCATGTGGAGGAGCAGAGACTCCTGAGCCCCTCTGGACGGCCGAACTCCTCAGCCTATCTCTAAGGGAGAGCCCGGACACCCTGTGGAGAAAGCTCATTTCAGCCGCCCGGATCCCTGATCTTGTTCTTGAGGTCACGACCCACAGCTCGTGAGCTTAGGTGAGGGCAGGAACGTAGATCGACCGGTAAATTGAGATCTTCGCTTTTTGGCTCAGCTCCTTCTTCACCAGGACTGACCGATGCAGAGTCCGCATCACTGCTGACGCTACACCGATCCGCCTGTCCATCGCCTGTTCCATCGTTCCCTCACTCGTGAACAAGACCCCGAGATACCTGAACTTCTCCACTTGAGGCAGCACTTCCGACCTCGGCCGAGGACCATGCTCTCGAATTTGGTGCTTATCCTCACCCCCGACTGCTTCATGTTCGGCAGCGAACCGCTGGAGATCACGGTTCGATGAAGCCAACAGAACCACGTCATCGTCAAAAAGCAGAGACCCAATCCTGAGGTCTTTAAAAATTATGAACAGAATGGGTGACAAAGAACATTCAACCCTTCCCTCTTCCATTCACAGAAGTATTGAAACATACAACTATTCACCCTCTCATTCACAAATCCTATACAGAGAAACCATTCACCCTCTCATTCATGTGTTTGAGCAATTTAGGGACTCCGATTAACCCACTGCATGTTTTTGGACATGCAGACACGCGGAAACTCCCTCTCAGAAATCAAATCAGGGACCTCATCTCTGTGCAGCCCAATTAATGAGTTCATTCATTCATGAATTGGATAAAGTCACGGCACACAAATAGATAAAGAGGTTGAGTCTCACCAGCTGCACGTGTTTCCGGATCAGATGCTGCAATTTCTCCTCGGGGGTCGACAGTTTGCTGAGGCTCGACATGACGAGTGACGTTTCTGCAGCGGAGACGGCGTGCCGGTGAGACCGTACCGGAGGGTCAAGGATGGCAAAAACAAAAATAAATCATCTCACGGTTCATTTAATCAATACAGGCGCTCAAACGCTGATGAAATTTGTGAAGATTTTGAATTTCCTTTTGCATTTCTTTCCAAATTTCATCAAGATTTCTATTGATTCCATCAATTTAGATGTAATTTTCTAAATCTATGTTCATTTTTAGGTACTTTTATTTGTTTATTTTACTGTATTATTTGTATGAAATATTTTATGTTCAAAATCAAATAACCATTCATTTGGATTTTTTTTTCAATTGGTTCTTTTGACACAAAGTTGTTTTGTTATGTTGAGATTTGATCAAAATGTTCGGATGTCAATAATTTTTATTTTTTCCTAAGCTGCAGATTCCAACCCACCTGCCTCCAAGAAGCCAGCGACATCATCGGCCGCCACCTCTGTCGGTTTCTTGCCGTCCGTCGGATTCTGAGACACAAACGGCGTGAGACTCGGCATCCGAAAATCCATCCCGGCGGGAACACGGGGAAGCTGTGAAAGTCACCTGGTGCTTCTGGACGATGTCGTCCAGCCGCCGGCTGAACTCGGCCATCGGGTCTTCGAAGTCGGCAGAGGACGACGGGGCCAGGTCGGCCTGCGGGGGGACGAGCACCTCGGCCGAAAGAGCACTGTCCATCGTCACAGCTCTGGCAGCAAAGACACGCTTTAGATAACGAAAAACACATACTTTGTCATATAGACATCTATAAATATGAAATTTAAACAGTCAGGAAATTAGAATAATTAATAATTCGATTAGAAATTAAACAATTACAAAAACAACAAGTAAACAACAGAGGATTTTTTTAAATATATAAATGTTTGGCGCTTCTGGGCTTCCGTACAACCCTGACATTTCCTGTTTCTTGAATTTATTTCTCATTAATATTTTGTTGTCTTTTATTATTATTGTTATTGTTGGTGTTGTCACATTCCACCAGGGATGGATCAGTCTGACCTTTGACCTCTGACACCTACTGTCACTTTAAGCAACAGCACTACGGCTGCTGCTGTTTGTATCTGTGTACTTAAAAATAGCACATGCATGTACACACACGCACACAAACACAAATACACACACACACACACACCTGTTATCTCTATTCCGAGTGCATCCTAATATGGTCTGACTGCTGAACTGCATGCGCGTATACTATATGCATGCACAATGTTTGTATATGTGTGTGTGTGTGTGCATGCTCGTGTTTGTGTGCGTGCGTGCGTGGGTGCGTGTATATGTGTGTCAGGCGTGCATGAGTCTCCTCCCACTGGGTTCAACACCCAATCATTGAATGTTGAACCTTGTCAAAATAAAAGACTCATCATGTTGTTTTAATATGAGGGTAGTTTGTGTATGTGTGTGTGTGTGTTTGTGTGTGTGTGGAAAAACCGCGAGACTTTTTAGTCAGAAATAAAATTGTCGTCCAAACAGTGTAAAAGAAAACATTGGACAATATTTTCAGCCGTGACGAAGCAGCTTGTCGTCCGAAGGCGGCCATATTGGAAACTTTTTTCGGTTACTGAGCGTTAAAGGAACACATCAGTATTAGTAGGTTTATAACATAATGTTATTTAACTGTCACTATATCAACCTTGTCCAGAAACACCACAGTATTATAAAAAAACATTTAATGTTGCAGTTCCTCGGAAAACACAAATTTAAGAAAATATCTCAAGGCAAATATCATCGTCCAAAAACCTTGGAGCTCGAACTCTGAAAAGAGCTCAGGTTGGAAGAAGAATTGAAAGAAAAATAATTCTTACCAGGAACTGGCGAGGAAAGGAAGTGAAGACGGGACAGAGGGCGCGGGAGGAACGACAGGCGCTGGAGGAGGGAGGGTTGAGGGGGTGGAGGGGCGGAATGGCAGCTGGCCCCAGAAATAACCCTCTGACGCCTGAAGCTCCTCCTGCGGGTTCAAACTCGCAGCGAGAAAAACTTAGAGGGATCATCTGAAAGTCAAAATACCCAAAGAAATATACACAATCTTCTTCCTCCTCTCCTTTGGGCTTTTTCCCTTCAGGGGTCGCCACAGTGAATCAACCTCCTCCATCGAACGCGAGTCTCTGTATCCTGTTCTCTCACATCAACTAACATCATGTCCTCTTTCACTACATCCATAAATCTTCTCTTAGGTCTTCTTCTGGACCTCCTGCCTGGCAATTCCAACCCCAGCATCCTTCTGACACTATATTCTCCATCCCTCCTCTGTACATGACCAAACCATCTCAGTCTGAGTTCTCTTCTCTCCTTCTCTCCGAAACATCTAACATTTGGTGTCCCTCTGATGGACTCATTCCTGATCCTATCCATCCTTGTCACTCCCAAAGAGAACCTCGAGATCTTCATCTCTGCTACCTCCAGTTCTGCTTCCTGTCTTTTCTTCAAATCCAATGTCTCCAGACCACACAGCATTGCTGGTGTCACCTCTGTCTTGTCCACCTTTCCTTTCCTTCTGGCTGATAGTCTTTTATCACACATCACCCCTGACACTTCTCTCCATCCGTTCCTACCTGTCTGGACCCGTTTCTTCGCCTCTTCTCCACACTTTCCATTGCTCAGGACTGTTGACAAGTACTTAAAATCCTTCACTTTCTTTATCTCCACTCCCTGTATCCTCACTGTTCCACTAAGATCCCTCTTATTCACACATTCTGTCTCGCCAACCTTCATTGCTGTCCTTTTCAGAGTAAATCTCCACCTCTAGAGATTTTCTCCACCTGCTGCCTGCTCTTTCTACAGATTACAATGTCATCTGCAAACATCATTCCCGTCTAACCTCATCTGTCAGCCTGTCCATCACCACTGCAAACAAGAAGGGACTCAGAGCTGATCCCTGATGAAGTCCCACCTCCACCTTGAACTTCTCTGTCACACCAACAGCACACCTCACCACTGTCTCACAGCTAGCATACATGTCCTGCACCATTGTAACATACTTCTTTGCCATTCCAGACTTCCTCATACAATACAATAATTCCTTTCTCAGCACCCTGCCGTATGCTTTCTCTCGTTTTACAAAGGCACAATGCAGCTCTTTCTTTACTTCTCTGTATGTCTTTACAAGATTCTTAAAGCAAATTCTGCATCTGTAGTACCCTGTCTTGAAATGAAACCATACTGCTGCTCACAAAAGCTGACCTCTGCTCTCAGTCTGTTTTCCACCACTCTTTCCTATAACTTAATTGTATAGCTCATCAACTTTGCCCCTCTATAGCTACCGCAATTCTGCACATCACCCTTATTCTTAAAAATTGGCCCCATCACACTTCTTCTCCATTGCTCAGACATCTTCTCACTCTCTAACATCCTGTTGAATAGTCTAGCCAGAAAGTCTGCCCATTCCAGACAAACAAATATACAATGTAATTGTTTTAAGAACTCAAATGAATGAAATTTTCTTTTTTAATCGTAAAAGTGTATTTTTGGCATTAAAAATACATCACAGAGACACGTGGACATGACATGGCAGGGTTTGTCTCCCTCTAGTGGACAAAGAGGGGATGACACTTATTATTTCTTAAAAATTTGACATAAAAAAAGACTTCTTGGCATCTCTCTCTCTCAGAGTCTACATTTATTGATTTTCTTAGTAGCACTAGCAGCAGATTTAGTAGTAGTAGTAGTACCACCGAAGACTGTTCGGAAGTGTGAATGAGAGGCTGACTGGTTGGATGCAGAACGATTGTAAACCCCGCCTCCTGTCAAGTGTGAGATCATCCGGGGTCATCTGGGTCTGAGGACGTGGTGTGTATTTGTCGCCCTCCTTGGGGACAAAAAGTTGAACTACCAATTTTCACGTGAAGGGTTTTAATGTTTTCCACTTGGGCGATTAAGTTAGGGGTCCAAGGTCAAAAATCCCCAGTGAAGAAGAAGAGCTGCTCGTCTTGCTAGATCTGTCTGGATCTCAGGTTTTCACCGACTGTAAACAACCATTAACTCTCTCATTCACCAGGACCAAATTTCACCCACTTATAAAAAATGTTAATCTCTAAAACTTCATTTGAATCAGAACTCTGGAAAGTCAGTAAATTTATCATTTGATTTGCATCACAATTTGAATAATTCCACCATCACTCGGTTCATTTAATTTGAATCTTTTAGGAAGCTTTTAATCTTCCAAACTATTGTTTTGTTTGCTGAAATATGAAGGAATTTCAATCGTGTAAGATTGATTGGATGATAATGAAATTTGCGCAATTTAGTCTGGAATTAATAACTTTGATTTGAACTTTTCCAAGGCAGCATTTGGCTTAAATTTGATGCAGTTAAAGGGTAAAAAACAAAATAAAGAAACTGCCATCGGTAAGATTTAAATGAATTGTTGTTTCTGGTGCTTAATCCTGCAAGGATCCATTAAAAGGAATTTAAAATTATCTTGATTTAAAATAAAGTAAAGGTTAGAATGACTATAAATAACTGTTAAAGCTCAGGCAAAGGAAAAGAACGGGATTTCGAAATCTCATAACTCAAGAGTGTGATATTTCTGGTCTTAAATTTAAAGCTAAATTAAGAAAAAAAAAGTAGGATCTTTTTTTACTTTTTTAAATTAAACTCTAAAATGTTACATAATTTCAAGTCAATAAAATCTACCTATAATTTGTGCTTACTTAGCTCTTTTTAATCCTCTAATCCTCCTTGTAATTGTCGCTAAATTCAGAGACGTATGTGTGTGTGTGTGTGTGTGTCTCCTTTTACTGAAAGTGTGTTTCCATGGAGACGCGGGATGTCAGCCTGACATGATTGAATTCCGTTGATCGCATCCACACTCGCACTTCCAGCTTCCGCCACTGGAGGGCAACAGAGAGCGACGCAGGGTTGGACTTTCACTTCAAATCAGTCAGATTGATGAGATCGAAGAGATTGACGACAGAAGCCGCGAGCAAATCCTTCATTCTCCCTGTGTGCGTGTGTGTGCGTGAGAGAGAGAGAGGCAGAAAGGGTGTGAGGGACAATGAGAGGGAGACAAAGAGAAAGACAATAACAGAGTCTGAACGTCTCCCTGAGTGTGTATGTGCAGCCTCTATATGTATGTGTGTGTGTGTGTGTGTGTTAGAGAGAGAGAGAGAGAGAGAGAGAGAGAGAGAGAGAGAGAAAGATAGTGAGAACCTGAATAGGTGTGTGTTACTGTGTGTGTGTGTTTGTATGTGTGTGTGTGTGTGCGTGAGAGGAGAGAGAGAGAATCTGAATAGATGCACGTTTGTGCAAGTGTGTGAGTGAGTTTCGATGTGTGTGTGTGTGTGAGAGAATCTGGGTGGGCATGTGTTTCTGCGAGTGAGTGAGTGAGTGTGTGTGTGTGTGTGTGTGTGTGTGTGTGTGTGTGTGTGAGAGAGAGTGAGTATCTGAATGGATGTGTATTTCTGTGAGTGAGTGTGTGTGTGTGTGCCCACACATGTATGTGTGTGAGAGACGGAGAGAGAATCTAAATTGATGTTTGTGTGAGTGACTGTGTGTGTGTGTGTGTGTGTGTGTGTGTGTGTGTGTGTGTGTGTGTGTGTGTGTGTGTGTGTTTGTGTGTGTATTTGTGTTTATAGTTGTTGGTTTGTATGTTACCTATTTTATATATATATGTATAGAAG
>CAAKHD010008364.1:0-21046 GCA_901007705.1 Fistularia tabacaria
CAAGACAGAATATATGTGTGTAAATGAGAGGAACCCGGGTGGACGGAGAGGCTACAGGGAGTGGAGATCAAGAAGGTGGAGGATTTCAGGTACATAGGGTCAACAGTTCAGAGCAACGGAGAGTGTGGAGAAGAGGTTAAGAAAAGAGTTCAAGCAGGTTGGAATGGGTGGAGAAAAGTTTCAGGGGTTCTTTGTGACAGAAGAACATCATCTAGAATGAAAGGAAAGGTTTACAAACCAGTGGTGAGACCAGAGATGCTGTATGGTTTGGAGACAGTGACACTGAACAAAAGACAGGAGGCAGAGCTGGAGGTAGCAGAGATGAAGATGTTGAGGTTCTCTTTAGGAGTGACCAGGATGGAGAGGATCAGGAATGAGTCCATCAGGGGGACAACACATGTTAGATGTTTTGGAGAGAAGGTCAGAGAAGCCAGACTGAGATGGTTGGGTCATGGACAGAGGAGGGATAGGGACTATATTGGTAGACGGATGCTGGAATTGGAGATGCCAGGCAGGAGGTCTAGAGGAAGACTGAAGAGAAGGTTTATGGACGTAGTGAGAGAAGATATGAAGGTAGTTGGTGTGAGAGAGGAGGATCCAGAGAACAGGGTTAGATGGAGGAGGTTGATTCGCTGTGGCGACACCTGAAGGGAAAAGCCCAAAGGAAAAGAAGATACTATATTTGGTGATAGGAAAATTGATAATCTAACAAAACTAAAAATGAACCAAATGGAAATCGAGAGTGTGTCATACAAAATTTTGGGGAGTGCACATTGATGAAAGTTTAACTTAGAAAATGCATATAAATTATGTGAAAACAACAGTATCAAAAATAATTGGCATATTGTTTAAAATTAAAGTACTTGTGAATTAAAAATCATTCAGTTTATTATTTTATTCCCGCATCCTATCATACCTGAATGACTGTGTGGAATTATGGAGTAACCCATTTTTATACTGCAAAAAAAGTAGTTAAGTTAATTAATTATGTAGATTATTATGTCACAACAAACACATTGTTCATTAAATTAAATGTATTAAAATTCAATGATTTAGAGGAGCTCAACACAGCTGTTGTTACATATAAAGTTCATAACTACAAGCTCCCCCTCTGTATTCAAGAAATGTTTTCAAGAAATGTTTAAACCCAAAGAGACTCACTATAATCCTAGAGGAACTCATGTTTATCAAAAGGGTAAAGCTAGAACAAACACCAAAGGCGGACGCGTCTCAGTTAGAGGAGAAGAAGTTTGGAATAGTCTGGATGACAAGTTCAAAAACTCTAAATCAGTAAAAGCATTAAAAAAATTCATATTCAAGGTAATAAGAAGCTGCACAGAACTAGAGCTAATTAACATATAAACTCTCCTGTACACAGCTTCTTCTTTTGTTTCTTTGTTTTGTTTTGTCTTTGTGATAGAATTTATTAATTTGAGCGGAACCTACAGAATAAATGTGTTAATGACCTTTGTAAATATACTTTGCAAGCAAAGCAACACAAATTATTATGTTTTCATTTTGCTGATTGTTGAAATTGCCGCTTGCTTGGTGCTCTAAGTTGTAATTAAGTTGTAATGGGGTTTGGCTTTAATAAGTGTTTCACCTCAGCCAAAACCCCTTCAGTCATTGTTTTATGCTTTGTAGCAAATTGTAGTCAATCATGTTTGAATTAAAAATGATTGAGGAAAAAAAAAAAGAACGGAGCAGAAAATCATCACAATTTTTACAAGCGCACTGCTTGACATTTTTAGGAAAAGTCAAGGACTGGATGATTCCAACATTTAATGGAAAAAAAGAAGTTATATTTAAAAGGCAACTGAAGCTGCATTTCACCCTTTGGCAGTTCTACTGTGAAGGAGGATGTCCTAATAGTTGTGGGAACAGACACCCAGGATTTGGAGAAGTTTGTAGAGTCCATTGAGAAAGCCTTTCGTTTAACTTTTGATTACCATATTCCAGAAACCATCAGACTATTCAGAATGCTGAGTAAGGATGAAATCATGATGTTTACAGTACAGAACATCCTAAAGTACTGGAAAGAGCACTGCGGAAATCCTGACATGCCATCTTGGGTGGCAACAGAAAATGACTGAACAAGTCTTCCTCCATTCCCTTGGTGGAGGTTACTCAGGAACTCTAAGCAGCACCAGAGGGGCACAGGCAAGTGTTTTTTTGAGCTTGTCCCAAACCCCGTTAAATGACAAGAGTTATGTCAGGAAGGGCATCGGTTGTAAAACCTGAGCCAAAAACAAACGTGGGGATCAAACCGATGACTCTCATCATGCCTGGGTTAGCAACAGGGGAAATTGGGCTACTGTGGGTCGAAGAAGAAGAGGGAAGCATGTTCAGAAGCAGAGAGACAAAAGGTAAAACAAGAGTCTGGGACTTCGAATAGGGACTTTGAATTTGGGACGATGACAGAACAACCTCGAGAGTTAGCTAAAAATGATGGAGAGAAAGAAGGTGGGCATACTGCGTGTCCAGGAGACCAGGTTGAAAGGAAGCAAGCTTAGGTGCCGGTTTTAAATTGTACAATCATGCAATTGACAAGAAGATAAATGGAGGAGGAGTTATCTTGAAAGAGGAGTTTATTGGGAATCATCTGAGGGTGAAAAGATTGTCATGTTATGCCCCACTAGTGGGATGTGAGTTAGAGGAGAAGAAAACAAAAATTGTAGTCAGTGAGATGAAGTGATGCAGAAGGTCTCCAGAGGTGAGAGAGTGATAAGTGGTGCAGGCAATGGAAGTAATGAATTAGGGATGGGCAGATTTGATATCGTGGATAGGATCACTGACAGACAGATGGTGGTTGACTCTGTAAAAAGGATGGGGGTGGCTGTAGCATGTACTTTTTTTCCAGAAGAGGTAGGAACACAGGGTAACTTATGAGAGTAGTACTGGCTTACAGGTAGGCTGCATCGCTCATAAATAATGTCATCCGAAGGAGACCTGTTAGCTCAATGAAGAATGTTAAGGAGGTGAAAAGAGTGTCAAATAGAGCAATGAGTCTAAAGCTAGAAATTGAAGTTGTTGCGCTCAATGTTGTTCGTGGCTATGCCACACAGGTGATAAATCAGTTTGAAAAGAGGGAGAAAAATCTGGATTGATCGATATGAAGTGATGCAGGTAGTCCCGAAAGGACAGAGAATGGTGATTGCTTGGGGTGGCGCAGGAGGTCGCGTGATGGTCCTTGGAACCAAACATTCCCGGTTCAAATTCCAGCCTCTTCCTAGTGTGTCAAAGTATGCTGAGCAAGACACCGAACCCCTAATTGCTTCCCTGCCGCTGCTACACGACAGCCAACTGCTTCTGCTTCTATCAACCATACAATACTGTTTATTTCCACCTTCCACTACCTCATCCCCTCCCTGCTTCGCCTCTGTCCACTTCATCTTCCTTGCCAACAGAGCCATCCTAAACATCATCATCCCATGCTGTCTGGCGATACTGTTACTTGTGCCAGTACTTTGCAGTTGCTGATGTCCTTCGGATTACATAGCCTATACAAGATCTGGTCTGCCTGTGTGCTCCTGTCACTGCATTTATAATTTACCCTGTGTTCCTACTTCTTTTGGAAGAAAGTATTCACCACAGCCTTTTTCATTTTTTTTTTTTGTTGCAAAGTCTCTCATCTCCCTTTTATCCATCCTGGATACCAAACATTCCCATCACCTCTTCATTGCCTTTGTGGTCTGGACAGACCGGTCCATTGAAATTTACTCCAATTTCAAGTCCCAGGATAATCTGCATCACTTCATCTGAGTCATTATGCATGTCAGTCACATGCATATTTAGGAACAGCATTTAGAGGGATGCCCTTCTTGACACGTTCTTCTGTATTTCTCTGGGCTTGGGACTGGCTCAAGGAGAACACTGGCTGGTGCTTCCCCGAGGCTGCATTAATTCTTGATTAAGGAATCAGTTCATGATAAAGTCTTAATACCAAAGTCATAGGAGCATGATTAAAACAATTGTCAGTGGTATTTCCATTTGGATGAATGTGCATAACTTATCCTCTTACGGTGTTCGGGTCTGTGGGACCAGTTTTCAAATTAACACCAAAAGAAAACTTACACAAATTATTATTTTTTTTTTCCAACTGAAACTAATTGGCCGTGGTTCTCATTATCTAAAGAACATATATCAGAACACATTTTTAATGACTGCATACCAAACATGCAGGATTTTGGGGTCCATTGGAACAAGGCTAGTAAACATTTGAAAATTGTTGGTTTAATAAAGGGAGTGTACCTTTATTCCATCTTTATTCCATCTTACTCCTGTCTGGGTCTGCTCTATGTAAGTGTGTGTATGTACAGTGGCATACAAAAGTATTCATGCCCCTTGAACTTCTCTTTATTTTGTACCCATTGTCAAGTACAGTGGTGACAGCATCGTGCTCTCGGGGTGCTTCACTTCAGCAGGGACAGGTTAGATGGTCACATACCCCCAAGATATTGCAGCTGTAATTGCAGCAAAAGGAGGTTCCACAAAGTATTGACTTCACACATGAAGCATACCCCAACATCAGGATGAAGTGGCCCCAACCCCCTTGCGGAAACCCTCGCTGAATCCATTCGGGTTGAATGGGTATCTGGGAGCAAGCGAACCCTGCGGAACTGCCTATAGAAGTCTCTGAGTGACAATGAGGGAGAAACAGCCAGGCCTTGAGTGCACCCCTACAGACAATGAGGGCTGACCTACCTCCAACAGGGTTATCGTGTAGGGAGCCAGGCTAAATGTTACTCTACTGCCCAGTGCCAGGACCCAGAAGTCCAGCCCTGCTGCAGGTGCTAAACCAAGATGAGCTGTCACTCTATGTGATCCTGACCAGCCAGCAGAAGCAAGATTGGAACCAAACAAATTTTCCAATTACTCTTGGTGTCAAGGAGAGGATTTTTGTCCTGGGGCACAGTTGTGGGTCTATAGCCTTAAGAGGAAGTGCCTCTGACGGAGAGCCATTGGATCAGACCACGTGCGATCTTTGAGAAACTTACAGATGTGTACAGTGCCAAGTTTAACAGATAAACACTGGAAAAGGTTGGGGCTGCATCATCCCATTCAGAGAGCAAGTCAAGAACTGGATACCAGCCTTGGGAATCCACCTCATTAACAGACCCTGCTTGAAGGGCATCCAATACACAAGGTCTTTGAGGACAGCTAACCTGCAAGGTGTGGGCTATGTGGTGCGTTGTGGGAGAGATCTCTCATCATCCCTACCTTTTGGTCAATTGAAGCCCTTGACAGCTATCAATAGTGTTTATCAAAATAGGCTATAGATGTACACTAACCCATGTTGTACAGTTGCATATTGAGGTATCATGGATTATACAATACATGCAGTTAATCCCCGGAGGTTTTCTGCTCCATGCATTAACCTGTTTCTTTAAGCAAATACTTTAACCATTGATGAATCCAGTCCTCTACTCTAATCGTCTACTGCATCCTGAGTGTGGCATGCTATCTTGGGTTGTTGTAAATGTTATCTTCATTTTGCTAGATTCAATTCTATTTTAGCAGTGCAACATACCAACCAAGAGACTTAGAGCAACAAAGGCAGAGAAGGACCAGCAAAAGGCTCTTTCCAATGTCACGCAATGGATATACCGCCAAATTGAAAAAGCAGAGAAAATCTTTTGTCTCTGCTGTTCCATTATCCGATCAGTCTGGACCCAGCAAGTAACTCATAATTAAAAGGACCAAGCTAAAGGGAAGCACAGTTCACCTCATTCACAACCTCACAGGTTTTATAAGTCCCAGGGTGTGGATGCAAAAATGTCAATCCAACCTCTGAACATCTGTCCAAACCAAATGCAGCTTCTTCCTCCTTGTCTGACAAACTTTGAAAAAGTGAGAAATGATGCAACAGATTCTAAAGAAATGAATCAAAGGATCATATTTTCATTACAGAACAGAAGAAAGTAAGATCCCCCTTTTGAAGCATGACTGACAGCAGCTTCGAGCAGTCCGGTCCTTCCCAGCTCATAGGCTTTTTTAGGAGTAATATTGAGGACTGTCAAGAGGAAGCTTTGCTAAATGAGCCTCATCAGTGAGCTGGGAAATTCTTGATGTTCCCTTGGTGAGCCTAAAGTTCCTGCCCCTGTCTCCATACTGCTGGGCTGGCCCATGTTATAATGAATGAGAAGGTGGTTGTGGGTTTGTGACATCTAAACCTATTCTCTCTATCCTCGTCTTTCACTTCAACATATTTCATGTCCTTCAGAAACCACCTCCTCAGCCTTCCTCAAGGCCTCCTGCTTGAGTTCCAACTTTAGCAGTCTTCCCGAGATGTTCACTATCCCTCCTATACATGTCCAAACCATCTTAGTCTGGCCTCTCTGACTTTATCTCTAACTTGTGCTGTCCCTCTGGACTCATTCCCAATCCTATCCACCCAAGTCAACATTTCCTTTAGAGTGCCTTAGAGTGCCCATTTCTTCATCACATCGAAGTCTGCACCAATATCACTCTTTCACCCCTGGGAATTCTCTATCACCTCACCAAACTGACTCCCGAGTTTCTCCTTCTCAAAGTCCCACTACCTGTGGGGCAATGTCACTAACATGGAACATCACACCTTCAATTTCAAGCTTCAGATTCATCACCCTGACACTCATTTAAACTCTAAATCCTTCCCAAGAAACTCCTCCTTCAAGACAATCCTGTTACTATTAATACCATGATAGAACAGTAAATCCTGATCCTGGGCTTCTTGCCTTGCAACCTTTTACACCTGGTCTCCTGGACCCACAGTATATTCACCTTCTCTGCATCATGTCAACCAACTCTAAATTTTCCTTCATTGTCCCAACATTCAAAGTCCCTACTATCAGTCCCAAACTCTTGCCTTCTCCTTACAGTCATGATCCTATCTCCTCATCCTTTGACCCACAGTCGCCCAATTTCTGTCGCTGACCAGTGTTTTTTGCTGTGACGAACAAAAAATGTAATAGTTCTGTAGTTTTTCCTGTTCATATCCTCTGTTCAATTTTGGTCTCAACCAAAACCAAGGAACATTTTGCTGCTGTATATGCAAAATATTTTCCAACCGCAGCTGCAGTCTGCAACTGCAGACTTTAATGGACATGTGAATTCAAACAACAAATGTGATTTGGAAGTAGGATCCAGGAGGTTTGGTTCAGGGTGAGGAACATAGGACCGATGATGGCAGACTTTGTAAAAATAGACTGGCTGTAGTGAGAACTTTCTTGCGGTAGAAGTAGGAACAGAGGATAACTTATGTATAGACCATGTAATCTGAAGAAAATCAGTGACTGCAAAGTAGTGTTAGGTATGTGTTTTGCCATAAATCATGGGGTTTGTGCTTTGACTGGTGACAAGGATTATGAAGATAAAAAAGGCCGGTCAGAAGGTGAAGTGCCGGAAAGGGAGGAGTGTTTGTTTTTTTTTCTTTTTTTTTTTTTTTTTTTAGTGGTGTTTAGGTGCTCTGGTTGGTCAGGATGAACTTCCAGATTACTACTGCAGCTAATGTGATCAAGGAGAGATTTAGAAGAGTGGTGGTGGAATGAGGAAGTCAAGGAGTAGAAGGATGGAGAGTGATTTATACAGGTTGGTGAAAAAGAAAGAGATGGGAAGGATCTCCAGCAGTTTCATGTGATTAATGATAAGAAGGTATCTGTATTGCCAAGTGCCGGAAGAGTGATGGGTACTTATTGAAGTAGGTTGAGAAGAGTGAAGAAGTGTCCGGGGCAATCTTTGACATAAGGGACAGACGTTGAGGAAAAAGACAGGAAGCAGATAGATAGCATAGATGAAAATATTGCAGTTGTCTTTAGGAGGGACTTTGATGGCTAAGATCAGGAATGCGAGGAGCCAGATGAGGCGGCTCAGGTGCTGGGCATATCCAACCGGGAGGAGGTCCTGGGGAAGACGCAGGACACGCAGGAAGGACTACATCTCAAGGCTGACCTGGGAACACTTCAGGATGCCCCAGAAGAGCTGGACCAAGTGACCGGGGAGAGGGAGGTCCCAGATAAGAGGTAGAAGATGGATGGATGGATGGGTGGACTGATACTGTTTTTTCCAGTTTGGTAGCTTGCTAGTTGTTTGTATTGCTTGTTAGGTAATCTATAATCTAAAGTGGGCTTCTGGATGTGTCTTACCTTGGATTTGACATAAAGGGTAGTAACATCTTGTCATGTGTAATGAATGGGGCATAAAACCAAATTAAAAATAGTGAAATTTATCAAAAGCAGCTTTCGCTAACAGACCCCTTCCCTGAAACACATGCTCTACTTCAATGGAGTTTGGGGTAAAGGTTCGAGAGAAGAGGAAGCCCACTCATGCACTTAATGAAGTGCTATAGCGCTGAACGACCCTCCCTCTCTAAACGCTGATACCAGTCCGCCTTGCTGCCTTCAATGTGGGTTTTCCGTACAAATAAAATATCAACCTGTCATTCTGGCTGTTTCATATAAAAGTTACTTTCTTTGCCTCGCTGGGCTTCATTTCATCTTGGTCATGATCTGATGTCTGGCTGAATGATAAACTGTAAGGTCTGGCAGATGGTGCTCTAATTTAACACTTTTCATGCACTTGGTTTCCTGAAGGTAGTTCTTCAGCTGTGTAACGGGATAAACGCCCCCCCTGACTAGTTGACTGTATCAGTGAAACATCACTGTCAGAAAAGCAGATCTAGCCATCACTGCTGTCTGAGACACACACTGTTATTTTCTGTCTCCCGCTTGCTAGCTCTTGTAGCTTTTGCTGGCTCTCCTTGTTTTGGCTGAAGCGTCATGATCCATCTCCTTTGCTGCTCTGTCCATTCACCTGTCACAGTATTTTTACTAAATTGTTTGTCTGCTGACTTAGGTAATAGCCCACATCTGTCACTGGTCTTTCACTGAATCCTGCGACCTCACCTGTCTCACTCGCGACCTTGTCCATTCTTACCTCACGTATCTCTCCACTCTGTTCTCCACAAACCTCACGAGCCTTGCTCTAATTGCTCACAAAGGGAGCGCACAAACAACTCATTTTAGTTCAGTCTGCAGCAGCGCCCTGTGTAACCCGGTTCCAGGGCAGCGGAGCGCCAGTTCCCCAGATCAAACTAAGCTGGATTGACACAGCATGGACACATCTTAATCACATGTCCCTCTTCAATGCAACCAAATCATTTCAATTATGTGGAGGTTGTGGACAACGTATAATCAAAGTAATCGACCTTGACGTGTAAGTGGATATTGACCTCCTCATTTCGGTCATTTAGATTCATGAACTGTTCTCTGGTGAGGAACAATGTGTTTCAGATGTGGAGACTTGCGTCCATTCGGGACCTTTCCAACAGGTGACACCATCTTCCCATGTCTGGACAGCTCTCTGCACAGGAGCGCAGCGCTGATGAATGGAGGCATGTTCGACAGGGTGATCTTAGTTGCTGGCTGATTCAGCTGCAACGGACAAAGAGCCTGCTCCACAAATAAAACAATGAATCCATTCAGCCACGGGAGAAAATAAATGTTTTCACCCAAGTTACAGTTGAACTGCTCCTCTACTCGCACATCTGCTCTCAACTGAGATTAAGAAAAAGACGAAGCACCGAGCAGTTATAAATCGGCAACTCCACGCAGTCCTTCAGAACTGAAGAAGCGTCAAGGATAAGAGGCAAAGCGTCTTCAGTTTTAATGTCTGATCACTGCCAGTGCTCTCAAAGATACTCACATTTGTCTGTTTCAAAGGAACTGCTTTAAAAACTGTTCTAAGTTACAATATTTAACAACCTGTAACTGTCCTTGATGTTCAGTTGAATGAGATGCCTGAGCTGATGTGAGTCTGAAAATCACAGAGCAAAGTTAATGATGAGCTAGATGTGTAAAAAGTCTAATTTGTGCATGGAATGATTTCAATTTACACCATCAAATTACATGTTTGGCGAATATTGATTTTCAAGGTGCTGACAGAGGAAATAACCAAACGTGCTTGCCTGAGACGCAAATCTGTTTGTCAGGCCAATGCTGCCCTCATCTTTTCATCAGACAAATCCACTGGATACATTCCCAACTTTGCAGCAAGCAGAAAAAAGAGTGACATGTACCTTCACTGAGTTGTGCTGCACTTTGCAAGACGTATTATTTTGGGTGACTAATTGATGCCAAATGTCGTCCTGTTGACTTGGACATTGACACAGCTTCTCACTAGAGCCTACTTCAGATCCTTCACAGGGTCGCATCCTCTTCTCTCACATCATCCTCTATTCAGTCCTCCTCCGAGGCCTCCTGCTTGCCAGTTCCAGCTTCAGCATCCTTCTACCCGGATATTTACCATCCCTTCTCTCAAAACATTTAACACGTGCTGTCCCTCTGATGGGCTCGTTCTTGATCTTATCCATCCTTGTCGCTCCCAAAGAGAACCTCAACAGTTTCATCCCTCCAGCACTCAATTTGTTAAGATAATATCAGACTTGGGACTTTGAGACGAAATGCTTGCAGTTAAGTATTGCCTTCCACCTGTTTCCCTGTTCTCTCTATTGAAATCTTTCTTGCAGTTTTGCCTCCGCTGTTACATTATATTGGTTTTCAATACTGCATAGGGCAAACAAACTTTAAAATAATTCCCCGCAACCTGCCGAGCATAGCCCATTTTCCTCCCGATGCAATTAACTGCACCGACATTTACAATATTATGATTACAGACACTCTGGCAAAGTCATGAAAGGAGCAATGGGCATATTATGTCTCAGCAAGGGGTTGATCGTAATGGTTGTTTCCTGGAGACACTCAGTTTCCCTTGCACGCAATGGTGGGATCCACTAAATTCTCCTCAGGCAGTAAAAACCAATGCACCGGAACTATGATAATAAACACAGGCAACAACTCTCTTTGTCATTTCTCTCTTTCTTTCTTTTACTTTGGAGCATTGTTTTTCCCATCTTCTTATTATCCGCCCCAACCATAGTCATGCTGTTCTCCAAACGCCCCTCAATTAATTAAGTCTTTCAGAGCCATGTAATTAGGAACATTAGGTAGTCATAAACTTGCCACAAGTCTCAAAATTATGTGCTGTCCCGAAGCAATTTGTTTGTAGTTGGTGTTTTTGAGACAACAGCACCATGGGGTCTAATGCATCTTCATAGGGTTCCGAATGTGTGCCCCACCCACCCTTCATCCCGGTTCTCTAACTGCCTTAGACACAGGACAAGTGGGGTTCTTGTAGGACTTAGAAATGGATTGAATCATGGGCAGACTTTTTGGCACCTATCCCGCTGCTCTCAGGTGGGCATTGTGGCTCATGGGGTTGGAGCGGTAGTCCTTAGAACTGAACATTCCTGGTTCAATTCCCAGCTCCTCCTAGCCTGTCGTAGTGTTGTTGAGCAAGACTCCCCTGGCACTGCTCAGTAGCTGCCTTCTGCTCATGGTTCATCCATGATGGGTTGAACGCAGTGGTGGAATGTCTCTGATCTTGTGCTCTCAGTACAACTGAATGTGATGATAAAGGTCTTTCTTCTTCAAAGTACTTTATAGTTATGTGATTTAAGAGATAAACACAAATTAAAGTATCAAACCACAGCAACGTGCCGAAGTCTTGTTTTCAAGCTTTAGATTCATGCCGAGTAAGGAAATATTGTTTCAGTACGAAAAAAAACATTTTTGTTGTATTTTTTATGATTCCATTAATATGTTCATTATTGTGACATAATTTGAACAAAACAGATCTTATATCATCTAAATATCTAATTAAGAGGATATCTATATCTGTCCCATCATGTCTGTTACTCATTCACTTGACTTCACATTTATAGAAATTCATTTAAAGTTAATATGTGTGAATTAAAATATATTTTGTACTTCCTTGTGGTTGGTTTAATACACACCTACTGCTGCAACCTAGACACATCATCACAGATGTAATCTGGGGTCATCGGGTATTTGGGGTCAGAGGTGGGTATAATCACTGGTTGTACCACATCCGTGACCCCTTCATACTGACAATGAACGTGCTGGCCAAGGGAGCTGAAACCGAATGCAGAGGTCCACTCAGCAAATCTGGAGTAAGGCAGCCTCCCATCAGTGCCTTCATGAACAACCTCACAGTGACAGCAACAGCTGCACCAGGAGCCAGATGGATTCTCCAGGGGTTGGAGAGGATCATGGCACGGGCACGCATGAGCTTCAACCCTGCAAAGTCCAGGTCCTTGGTTATCGAGAAGGGGAAAGTCATAGACAAATTCCGCTTCAGGCTGGGAGGACATCTGATCCTATCAGTCACTGAGTAGCCAGTGAAGAGCCTTGGGAAGGTCTTCAACTGGAGCTTGAATGACAGGGATTCCATTAAGGCAACCAGGGTTGACTTAGAGGGCTGGCTGAGGACAGTGGACAAGTCTGTGCTCCCCGGAGGATTCAAGGCCTAGATATACCAACATGGAGTCCTCCCAAGCTTCAGCAACATTGGGCTGTATGGGAGCACCAACAACCTCAGGCTCCCCTTCAGCTCAGTCAGGGAAGAGTTTATCCTTGCTTGGGAACACATGCAGTACTCGGGATCCAGTGACGGCAAAGTGTCCAGGGCAGGAATTGCAGTGAGGACAGGGAGGAAGTGGACGGCAGTGGATGCAGTCCAGCAAGCGGAAACTCAGCAGCGGCACATGGCCAACCCGGGCACAGTTGCGCAAGGCAGAGCAGGTCTTGGGAGTCTAACAGGAACCCGCTACGAGTCTGCCAGCGGGAGGGAGAGGCAGAGACTGGTGCAGGAGGAGGTGCAAGCTTCAGTCAAGGAAGAACAAACCAGCAGAACTGTGGCCATGAGGAAGGAAGGTGCTTGGATGAAGTGGGAGCAGGCGGTGGAGTGGTGCATCACGTGGAAGGACATCTGGCAGTGGAAACCCACAGAGGATCAAGTTCTTGATCCAAGGGGTTTATGATGTCCTCCCAAGCCCATCTACTCTGTGCATCTGGGGCAAAATAGAGACTCCTGCATGCCCCCTGTGTTCCAAGGTAGTGACACTGGAACACATCTTAAGTAGCTGCCCCAAGGTGCTGAGTGAGAGTCATTATCGAAGGAGACACGATTAAGTCCTTAAGTCCATCGGCAAGGCAACCGGTTGGGGGGATAAAGGACAGTCGATACACCAAAGCTACAGCCAAGGCCATCCAGTTCATCAAAGAAGGACAGAGGCCAGAGAGAACATCAAAGAGCTGTGCCGCTGGTTTGCTCCCCACTGTGCGAGACTGGGTGATGACAGTTGACCAGGATAGGCAAATGAAAATCCCAGCACACATCACCTACTCCAAGTTTAGACCAGACATTATATTGGTCTCCGAGGCAACAAAGCAACTGGTCTTGCCGGAGCTGACAGTTCCCTGGGAGGATAGGATGGTGGAGGCACAAGAGAGAAAGAGGGAGAAGTACCAGGAGCAGGTGGACGACTGTCGGAGGAATGGGTGGAGGACCAGATGCATGCCAGTGCCACTCCCAGGGAGAGGCCTATGGTACACTGGGCATAACAGTTGGGAAGCGACAGACAGCCATGAGTAACAACGCAGAGTCTGCGGAGAACGCATCCAGATGGCTCTGGCTGAAGAGAGGGAAAGCACAGGGGTCGGTAGAATGCCTCTTGGACACAGGACACAGCGTCCGATCAGCCACGGCCGCAGTAAACAGTAAATAAAGGCCCCTTGTACAAACAGTACATTTCTAAATGTCTTCATTTCAGATTCTAAAGATGTATTCATTCTTAACATATACAAACTTTGTAACAGCATTTTCTCAAATTCAAAGCCTTATAAAAAGAAAAAAAAGTCCAAATCATCAAAATAAATGAACAAAAAAAATCCCACTGAAAATGTAAAAATTTGTAAGAAATCATTCTGAAAGTATTTCAGTATTTCAAACTTAACAAGCAATCACTGAAGCCCTCACCCTTTCTATTCTTTAGAACCTCATTTTAAATTAAAAATCATAAATTGTCAGCTTTGATTGAATAATAATAATGCAATGTAATCTGCTTCGTATTTTCCCTTGCAGGTGTCGCCACAGCGAATCAACCTCCTCCATCTAACCCTGTTCTCTGGATCCTCCTCTCTCACACCAACTACCTTCATATCTTCTCTCACTACGTCCATAAATCTTACCTTTTATTTCTCTACACCTCCTGCTTGGTAGCTCCAGTTCCAGCATCTGTCTACTAATATATTCACAATCCCTCCTCCGTAGATGACCCAACCATCTCAGTCTGGCTTCTCTGACCTTCTCTCCAAAACATTGAACATGAGCTGACCCCCTGATGGACTCATTCCTGATCCTCTCCATCCTCGTCACTCCCAAAGGGAACCTCCGCAATCTTCATTTCTGCGACCTCCATCTCTGCCTCCTATCTCTTTGTCATTGTCACTGTTTCTAGATCATACAGCATCGCTTGTCTCACCACTGTCTTGTACACCTTTCCTTTCATTCTAGTTTATAGTCTTCTATCTCGTAGTACTCCTGACACGTTTTTAGAACCATTCCAACCTGCTTGAACCTGTTTCTTTACCTTGTTTCCACACTCTCTGTTGCTCTGGTATGTTGACCCTGAGAACTTGAAATCCTCCACCTTCTTGATCTCCACTCCCTGTAGCCTCACCGTTCCTCCCGGGTTCCTCTCATTCACACACATATATTCTGTCTTGCTGGGACTAACCTTCATTCCTCTCCTTTCCAGAGGAAACCTCCTCCTCAAGATTTTCCTCAACCTGTTTCCTGCTCTCACTACAGATCACAATGTCATCTGCAAACATCATTGTCCATGGAGATTCCAGTCTAACCTCATCTGTCAGCCTGTCCATCACCACTGCAAACAAGAATGCGCTCAGAGCTGATCTCTGATGTAGTCCAACCTCCACCTTGAACTCCTGTTACACCTACAGCGAACATCAACACTGTCTCACAGCCAGCTTACATGTCCTGCACCAGTCTAATATACTTCTCTGACACTCCAGATTTTGTCATAAAATACCAGAGTTCCTCTCTCTGCACCCTGTTGTATAGTTTTTACAGGACTGCAAAAGAGAAGTGCAGCTCCCTCTGAACTTCTCTGTACTTCTGTATTAGCATTCTCAAAGCGAATACTGCATCTGTAGTACTCTTTCTAGGCATGAAGCCATGCGGCTGCTCACAAATGCTGACTTCTGCTCTCAGTCTAGTTTCCACTCCTCTCTCCCATAACTTCATTGTCTGGCTCATCAACTTTATCCCTCTATAGTTACTGCAATTCTGCACATCCCCCTTATTCTTAAAAATGGGCACCATCACACTTCTTCTCCATTCCTCAGGCATCTCCTCTCTCTCTGAGATCCTGTTGAATAATCTAGCCAGAATCTCTGCTAGAGAGCCTTTCCAAGAGCCTTTCTCATCTCCTCCCCAAAAACCGTACAACAGTCCTCCCTTTACAACTTCTGTCGCTTTGTCCTCCCCTCTGCCTAAGTCCTCTTGATCTTCCTTGTCACCAGAGTCATACGACAAACCATCCTATGCAGTCTGGCTACATTGTCACCTACCACTACTTTGCAGTCAGTGATCTCTTTCAGATGACCTCGTATATACAAGATGCAGTCTACCTGTGTGCTCCTACCACCGCCCTTATTAGTTACCCTATGTTCCTGTCTTTTGTGGAAAAAAGAATCACGACAGCCATTTCCATTCTTTTTTGCAAAGTCTACCAGTATTTGTCACTCTGCGTTCCTATCCTGGATACCAAACCTGCCTGTCACTTCTTCATCGACCCTATTGCCTGCACCAACATGTCAGTTGAAATCTGCACAAATTACCACTGTCTCATCTCAGTACCATGATAGAACAACTTAAAACCAGCTCCAAAGCTCCCAGCCTTACGACCTTTCCATCCGGTCTCCTGGACACACAGTATGTCCACCTTCCTTCTCTGCATCATGTCAACCAACTCTCTACCTTTTCCTGTCATCGTCCCAATATTCAAAGTCCCTCCTCTCAGTCCGAGACAGTTGCCTTTCCTCTTCTCTCTCTGCTTCCGAACACACCTTCCTCCTCTCCTTCTTCGAACCACAGTAGCCCAATTTCCACTGGTACCCTGTAGGTTATCATCACCAAAGGCGGTTGTTGATCACCCGGGCCTCGACCGATCCGGTACAAGATTCTTAGGTTCGATTCACATATTTGATTTTGGCACAAGTTTTACGCCGGATGCCCTTCCTGACACAACCCTCCACGTTTATCTGGTCTTGGGACACTTGCCCGTGCCCCCCGAAGGCTGAATCAGGGAGACACTGGCCCATGCCCCCCTGAGGCTGCACTATTATAATGATATGTAATATACATCCATTATCTTTTCAGCTCATCCTGCAAACATCGCAGGGGGGCTTGAACACATCCCAAAGGTCATGGTTCAAGACACAGGGTTCACCCTGGACTCGTCGCCACTTTTAACACACGGCAACATGCAGACAGACAACCATTAATTGTAGTTCACACGTCTGGACAAATTAACGATCTGTGATATAACTACTGCATTATTTGGATTCAGCTGGTTCGATGTTTCACAGCACTTGTGTGTGACTGCAAGAAGGAACCTAGTTCAACTGTGTGAGTTTGAATGTTTTCCCAATGTTATTGTCCTCTTGGTTCTCTGTAACCCAGAAGATTATGTGTGTGTGTATGTATGTTTGTATGTGTGTATATATGTGTGTGTGTGTGTGTGTGTGTGTGTGTACACTTGCATGGCTGTCTGTTTCATGCTTCTCCATTCTGTCAGTGCACGGTGGCCTACCCTGCTTCTCATTCATCTGGCATCAGCATGTTCTCCCACTCAATTTGCAATTAAGACCAAATTTAGTGAGCTCAAGCCTGAAGGCAGGTGGGTGTCAACACCAGGAACATGTTGCCTAGCAACTGGGTGGGACTGAATCAGGATGGTTTACCTGAACTGCCGAGGACCTGGAGATGCTCTCTATTTGAGTGTTAAGCTTCGGCTCGTTCCTATTACTATTGCAATTTACTCAAACAAACAACATTCATACCACTGTTAAAGTATTGTCACTCTACCATTTAGATTATTCGAAGAAAATTTTCCATGATAGATCTCATTCAGCTTGGAGAAGTATTCGTGGTTATCTTTTCAGTCAATTCTATATTATATATACACTGAGATAACTCCACAATAATTATACATATATTTATATTTCTATCTATATATGTGTGTGTGTGTGTGTGTGTGTGTGTGTGTGTGAGCTGAAGTCTTGCAAACATGTCATCTTTCAAGGTTTGAGAATTGTATCAACTACAAAATCACTGATGTTTTGGCTGTAAAATGACAAAATTGCATAAAACCATCAATCTGAAAAACACTTATTTGTAATGACTGTTCATAGCATTTAATTGATCCTTTATTATTTATCCTTGCCATTCTACCTGTGTGTGTGGAAAAGGTCCATCTGATGCAACTTACACAATGAATTAAATTTTCACATGATATCTCATTTTCTTTTAACATTGCAAGGGGTAAATATTTTAACTCCAACTAAAGACAATTCAAACTTAGATCAGCAAGAGCTCAAAAATGTTTTTCTCAGGTATTCATACGCCACACATATTGACTGTTTTGTGCATTTATGTTTATGTCTTGTGAAAATTTTAAATACTGAAACATTATCTATTGTCTCTACTCAAACATAGACGTGTGTTTTATTCTCCGAATGTTACCTTTCCATATTTGCATGAGCTCAGGTGCTGTGAGTGGCAATTGCCTGAGAAAATAGCCATATTACAACACAGTGGGAGAGGGAGTGTGTTATGGACAGCGAACAAAGGAACAAAACAGCAATGGATCACACACCGAGCAAATGTCTGCTCTCAACCCAGTCAGATCACACACACTGAATGAGTGTGTGAGATGAAAAAGACAGCAGAGATAATGAACCCTTTGTGATGCTTGTCTCCTAAAAGACAGAAGAAGTACATAATTTAATGCATGATACTCTACCGCAGTAGGACTCCCTAGCAGGTTTTGGATATTAGTCCTGATGAATGTTTTAAATTTATTAAGTCTTAACATGCAAAAATTGCTATTATTATTAGCTGTTGTATCAGAAGCTGTTGTTGTTTCTGTTTTGGTTTAGTTTCTTTTTTTTTTTTTTCTTGCTGCTTCTGAAGTGATTTCCTGAACTACATGTCAATTTTGACTTTTGTCAAAATGTAATTTTTTTGTTAATATTCATTTATTTTTCCTCAAAACTGTTCTTTTGCAAAATCCCCTCAGAATTTGTTGACTTTTTCAAATAAAATAGATTAGTTATTGCATTTTTTTCAGGTTTCTTCAATTTATTCAAGGATATCAAGAACATTTCTTTCAAGGTTTCCAAAATTACAGCCTATTAAAACATTTTGAATTAAATGTGTTGATTACATTCAGATTTTCCTGTAAACCCTTGCTTTAGCTGTTTTTAAACTTTTTATTTATTTATTTTGATTTTATTTTGCATCTTGTTTTCGACATTTCCGCCCCACACTGTCACTGCCATTATACATCTTTTTGAAATGCAGGACTGTAAAAGGGTCTACCGTGTTCTTTCTCCCCAAGTTACGGGAACATTTACACAAGGCTATCCGATTCGTGTTGGTAAATAATGCAAGCTGCTTTTCTAGACAAGCAAACATGTTACTTATTTGAAACAGATGAGAGTCTTAATGTTTCTGAAAAGTACTTCAGTTCTTGATCATAAGAAAGAAAAGTTGATTCTGTTACTCCCCAACAAGCAGTGGGCCATGTGTATTCATATGTTTCTCACAGGCTTAATCTTGACTTAGTACGGCTTTAAGGATTTGTGAGGGAGTGAAAGTGTTGGAGGGTAAGAAGGAAATGAGGGAGGAGATAGAAAACTGGGGGGCATGAAATACAGGATGTTTCTGTTTAATGGAGTGACAGCGGGAACTCTGGTCCACTCTCCCCTTTGTTCTTTCTCCTTGATTTTGATTCAATTATTTTGTTTCCTTTATTAATAAATAACTTAAGCTGTCTTTGAAATGTTTGTCATGCCGATCATTAACTGAGATGATCTTTGTTTAGAAAACCTTTTTCAATAGATAGAACAACTTATTACCACTTAAATATTATCCAAAAGTCCTTTGTTATCATTAGAAATCGATGTTCCAATGACTTCAAATTGCCCCTGACTCAAAAATTCATGATGTATCTTAAGATGCAAGATGTGTCTGTCTTTCCTCTAAAACCGTGCTCTATTTTTCCACATAACGGTTGCATATTAGCCACAAACGACTCAGAGTTTGTCTTCAAAACACATGACTTTTAGACGACCAATTTGAAAGTTATTCTGCACAACAAAATCTTGTGTATATGGAACTGTGATTCCATGCATGAACTAAAGGTAATTGGATGTGTGTGAAAGAAAACGCTTTGGTGAGAGTCAGGAGCAACCTGCCACACCAAGCAGCAAAGCACTCAGCAGTATGGGAATAATCTAAGACACTAGCTAACACACAAACACACAAACCACTGAATCAGCTCTGTCGACACATACCGTGTCAGCAAGAGTCAAACGGGCTGTATGCCGGTAACCATTTGACAAGCTGGTGCTCTGGATCAGAGTCCAAACTTATGCCCAACAAATCTTTAGATAGTATAAGCACGTGCGTTTGTTGATATATATTTTTAAGTTTATATTTTAAAGTGATTAAAAAAACAAGGCTAAAAATCGTGGTTTGTTTGTTTGTCTGTCTCTCTATTTGTTTGTTTGTCTTTGTCATTGTTTCTTACCAACTTATATCAAATATCCACCAGTCATCCATTTTCCGATGCTTATTCTGGGATGTATGGGGATGTTGCATAGTGCTCCTTTCCTTCTACTGAACTGCTTGCTTCCCATCAGGTGACACCAGTCCACATACTTCGACTGCAATATTGTTTGGCTTCTAGGAGTTGCCCGGATACAGTGATTGCCCCACCTCATGCAACAATGTCCACCCGCCAGCAACACTATGTATGCTTTGCCAGTGCAAGAACCGTTTAGGGGAAACACCACCTCTGCATAATTGAGCCAAGTGGTCAACTGTTTCCAGATGGAAGGTGGGAGAGTTGCATCCTCTTTGGTCAACAGCTGTAAGAGGGGAAAGAACTAGCATGGAATGGGCAGAAAGTAGCTGACAACCTGCAAGGACTGCAGTGTAAAAATTGTTGTGGAATTGAGTTTCGGAGTGTTGGAATTGATCTTTTTTCTGGAAAAGAGGTTTGAAGAAGAAGAGGGTGTTAAATGGGTTCTTGTTGTCCAGACTAGTCGTCTTGTGATACAGTCCTATTAATGATCATATAATTACAGTACCTCTAAAGGGTCATTGACTAAATATCCCTCTGATTCAGATCAGTGCACCTGCAGCAAGTGATGCCAGCAATGAAGACATAGAAGAATTTTATGATCAGGAGTGTGTTTATGGGAATTTTTGAACATTCTTCCGGAAGTGCATTTGTGAGGTCACACACTGATGTTGGATGAGGAGGCCTGGCTCTCAGTCTCCACTCTAATTCATCCCAAAGGTGTTCTATCGGGTTGAGGTCAGGACTGCAGGCCAGCCAAGTTCATCCACACCAGACTCTGTCATCCATGTCTTTGTGGATCTTGCTTTGTGCACTGGTGCACAGTCATGTTGGTAAGGGGCTCCAAACTGTTCCCACAAAGTTGGGAGCATGGAATTGTTCCAAATATCTTGGTATGCTGAAGCTTTCAGAGTTCTTTTCACTGGAACTAAGGGGCCGAGCTCAGCTCCTGAAAAACAACCCCACACTATAATCCCCCCTCCACCAAACTTCATACTTGGCACATTGCAATCAGACAAGTTCTGTTCTGCTGGCAACTACCAAACCCAGACTCGTCCATCAGATTGACAGACGGAAAAGTACAATTCATCACTCCAGAGAACGCGTCCCCACTGCTCTAGAGTACAATGGCGGTGTGCTTTACACAACTGCATCCAACGCTTTGCATTGCACTTGGTGATGTGTGGCTTGGATGCAGCTGCTCAGCCATGGAAATCCATTCTATGAAGGTCTCTGTGCAGTGTTTTTGAGCTA